>SZWC01006286.1:131121-142143 GCA_023375785.1 Penium margaritaceum | reverse complement strand
ACACCATGCAAAAGAACATGGAACAGGCTATGTGGCGGAGTTTATGGCTTGCAATTTCAGTGAGCAGGAACCAGGAAACAAAGATTGGAGCTTTTGACAAGGTGATACCATCACAAGAGAGAAGATGGTGTGAGGATTCACATGGATGCTGCGGTGGATGGAATGAGGAGTCAAAACTTGTGTTTTAGAGAGATTTGAGAGCCCTATTCAAGGCTGCGTTTCCCTGAGAAGATACATAGAGGTCAGAGGGTCAGAGGTGATACTGTTATGGGACCGGAGGTGTTGTGGGAATTCACACATGGGCTGCGGTGGTCGGAATGAGGAAGGTTGGGGAGCCCTAGTCACAGCCTCACTTCCTCGAGAGAATAAGGAGAGGGTCGGAGGTGGCTGTGATGGGAACGGGGCGCGTGGGATGAGTTTTTGGGCCCTGGAAGCAGGCACGGAAGAACCGGTGGGGGGATCGTAGAGGCAAACGCACAGTGCAAAAGCATGCAGAACACGCTCTGTGACGCATTTTACTGCTCGTGATTCTAGTGACCAGGGACAAGGAAGCAAACATTCGAGCAGGTGACAAGGTGATATTCTCACGGGATGGGAGGTGGTGTGGAGATTAAAAAAGGAGGCTATGGTGGTCTGTATGAGGAAAGATAGCTTAGCGAAGATGTAAGGGAACATTTGTACTTCTTTGAGAAAACACGGAGAGGGTCAGAGATGGTGGCGACGTGAGTGGGGTGGGTGGGATGAGTGTTTGAGCTCCAGACGCACGCACCGGCAAATTTTGTTAAAAGTGCCCCTGCCATGGATGCCGTTTGCCGTTTTCCTGGTTCGACCACTAGGGAGTGGTTGGATGTCTAATCTGATTGCAGATTTAGACTCCTTGCATTTTTCCATGCAGTTTCGAGCTTTCAGTTGCTCGATTTGGTTGAGAATTGAGAAGGATAGCCCCTTCCGAAGTTCGGGTGGTAGGTGGGTGGAATCTGGGTTCCGTCATTGGTGACGGATTAATTCCACCACCAGTGATCCAAGTTCGACTTCAATATGCTCCAAGGGCACATGGGCCATGAACAAAAGGGATGTGGATGGTCTTCTGGACCAGGGCGAGCCTCCCCCCACGTTGGGATGACAGGAAGGGCGCTTCGACAGGCCACCGTCGAAGCGCCTCCCGTCATTCCCGTTCGTGGGTATGGTGGGCGGCTCGGCTCCACCATGGCTTACTCTAACGGCCGTAGCAGGGACTCTACTGCTCCGTTTTGGGCGTGCTTGGATGCGTTGGAAAGCTTATATCACAGGCTATAAGAATCTGATGTAATCTCACCAAAATAACTAACCATTGATGATTCCCAGCCTTTCTCAGTTTCCGTAATCTGTATTCTGCCAGAATTCTGCTCCCTTGGTGTTGTGGCGACCCAAAGCACACACCTCCCTTGGAAGTCTCTTTGCACTAAGCAGCCATGGACACTTAGGCAGATCAGGGCACACCAGGAAAGCATTCCTGACAAAGGGTTATGGGCCCACAGCCCTGACCTGCCTACCAAGACGTTCACGGCTTCCCCAAACGCACGAGAGTGTCGCCCCGGGCGACTTCGCCGTTGCACGTTGAGACTGTCCATTGCAGAAGTTAAACATGGCGCAGAACACAGAGTCCTCGCCCATCCAAAAGTACATGGGCGGCCTTGGCTTTGGGCTGTGGAGGTGGCATTTTGAGATCTACCTCGCGCACAAGGGACTGCTGGAGCTGATGAAGGGAACGGAGGTTCAAGATGCGAGTGCAACGAACGAGGAGAAGACGGCCTTCACAAGGAAGAACACGGAGGCGCTGATGCTTCTCTTGTCAGCGCTGCATGAATCTCAGTGGGGCTATATCCATGGCTGCGAGCTGGCAGCCGATGCGTGGAAGAAGCTCTGCTCTATCCACCAATCAACATCCCTAGCCAACAAGATCTTCGCAATGAAGCGACTCTTGACGGTGAGGATCGAGGAGGGTGAGGACGTCATTTCTGCCATGCAACAGATCGAGTCTCTTGCCTCACAATGCAATGATGTGGGGTGGAAGATTGACATGAAGATGCAGGCAACGGCGCTTCTCATGGCTCTACCCGACAGTTGGGGTCCTCTCATCACCGTGCTGGGAGGTTGGGAGGAGGATAAACTCACCTACGGCGTACTCGCCGATTACATCCGCAACGAGGTGCACCGTCGGAGCGGTGGCGAGACCTCGTCATCCTCAATTGCCCTGATCACCAAAACGCAGGGTGGCAGCAGCAGCGACAAGCGAGGCGGCGGTAAGGGCGGTGGCAAGAAGGGCGCCAAGAAGGGTGCATGCCATAACTGTGGCAAGGAGGGCCATTGGGCCAAGGAGTGTCCGGAGGAGGCGCAGGCCGGCGGCAAAGGCGCCAAAGGCAAGAAGGCGCTCCTCAACGGCACAAAGAACCACGACCTGAAGGGCGCCAACCGACGGTGCCTCGACTCAGGTGCGGAGGAGCATACCCAAGTCGAGAAGGTGGGGTTCATCAACTACACCAAGTCTGCCAAGTCCATGGTGACCGCCAACGACAACGTCGAACCTGCGGCCGGCCAAGGTGATGTGGACGTAGAGGTGGTGGTTGGTGGTAAAAAGGCGCAATGTGTGATTCAAAATGTGCAACATGTCCCCGGCCTGGCTGACATTTTGAGTGTGAGCCGCTTGACAGACAAGGGGTATAAAGTCCTCTTCCGCAGGAAAGGTGCAGTCGTGCGGATGGACGGCGGCGGCGAGGTCGTGCTAGAGGCGAAGCGCGAGGGAGGCCTCTACATCGTTGAGACCAAGGTCATCCCCTCGGCATCAGACACAGCAGACCCGCCAACACGCGTCGTCAACCTCGCAAAAGGCGGGGGAGCAGACCTGCAGCTGTGGCATCGGCGGCTGGGACACTCGTCGCCCGCGGTCGTGCAAGAGATGGCAAAGCGCGACATGGTTCGCGGCCTCAACATCACCGGTGCAGCTGACGCAGCAGCAGATTCCGCAGAGCACAAGTGTGAGCCTTGCATCGAGGGCAAGGCAAAGCGCAAGCCGTTCGAAGATGGACAATGGCGAGCCAAGAACCTGCTCGAGGTCGTGCACAGTGATGTGTGCGGACCGATCAAGATGCCGTCTGTTGGGGGCACGCGTTACTTCGTCACCTTCATCGACGATTGCAGCAGAAAACTCTACATCTACTTCATGAAGCGGAAGAGCGATGTGCTGGACCGGCTGAAGAAGTATGTCGCAGCGGTGGAGAGGCAGACTGGCCGCAAGGTCAGAGCTCTACGCAGCGACAATGGCGGGGAGTATGTGGGCTGCGGAGGGTGGCTGAAGGAGCAGGGGATTGAGTGGCAGCCGACCACTCCGTACACGCCTCAATCTAATGGCGTGGCGGAGGGTATGAACCAGACGCTACTCACCATGGCGCGGAAAATGCTCGTGGACGCAAAGTTGCCACGGAGCTTGTGGGCCGAGGCCGTGAGTACGGCGTGCTACATCACCAACCTCACTCCAACAGCAGTGCTGAAGGGAAAGGGCGACTGGAAGATGCCGCAGGAGGCTTGGAGCGGGCGCAAACCAAGCGTGGCACACCTGAAGGCGTTCGGGTGCAAGGCGCACGTGTTGGTGCAGGCCGCGCAAAGAAAAGACTCCAAAGTGGACCCGCGTGCAAAGGCGTACGCATTCGTCGGATACGAGAGCGCGCTCAAGGCGTACCGCCTCTTTGATCCACGGACGCAGGACGTCATCACCAGCCGCGACGTCACGTTTGATGAGCAGCAGAGCTACTGCAGCAGCAGCAACAACATTGACGCAGCGCACTCTCCAAAGCAGGGGGAGTGGTTCCAACTCCTTGAGCGTGAGGAGGAGCCGACGGCTGCAGAGGTCGATGACGGGTCTTCGGAGGATGACGGTGTTGGAGCGCAGCAGGGCAATGCAGCAGGAGCAGGTGTCGCTGGAGCGCAGGATGCAGCAGCCGATGCGGGGGAGCCCGTGGCCGAGGACAACATTGCAGCAGAGCAGCAGCATGACCAGCACCCAACGTCGCCAAGGTCGTCGCGTCGCAGTCGGAGGCGGCGGAATGCGGCAAAGCGGTATGACCCAAGCACCGGCCGCTGGGTCGGCATGGCACGGTGCATGATGGCAGCCGCAAAGGAGCCGACAACCGTGCAAGAGGTGCTTGCACGGCCTGACGGGAAGCAATGGGACGAAGGAATAAAATCTGAACTCGTGTCCCTTGCTGAGAACGGCACTTGGGATTTGGTGGATCGGCCTGAGGGGGCGAAGGTGATCAGCTCCAAGTGGGTGTTCAAGGTGAAGCTTACCAAGGACAGCAAGGTGGAGAAATACAAGGCGCGGCTAGTGGCAAAGGGGTACGCGCAGCGGAAAGGCGAACACTACGATGAGACGTTCGCACCTGTCACCAAGTTCACAAGCATCCGGACGATCCTTGCGGTGGCAGCTGCAAAGGACATGGAGATCCACCAAATTGATGTCAAGACGGCATTCCTAAATGGCATCATCGACAAGGAGATCTACCTTGAGGTGCCGGAGGGGGTGGATGCGCCGGAGGGCAAGGTGTGCAAGCTGCGGAAGGCATTGTACGGGCTAAAACAGGCGCCCAGGTGCTGGTACCAACAGATGGACGGCTACATGGCGGAGCTCGGCTTCAAGCGCTGTGAGTCAGACCACAGCGTGTATGTGCGGCACAGCAAGGGACTCCATCAGATTGTCGCACTCTACGTGGACAATCTGATCCTGTGCTCATCACATCTGGCGGCTTTGCAGCAGCTCAAGGAGCAGCTGAGCAACAGATTTAAGATGACGGACATGGGGGAGCTGGAGTACTACCTCGGGGTAAGCATCACGTGGAACCAGAGAGCGCGCACGCTTGAGTTGGGGCAGGCCAAGTACGTGGCCGAGGTGCTGAAGCGGTACGGCATGGAGGAATGCAAACCAGTGGGCAGTCCGTTCTCCACAAGCTGTGAGCTGAGTGCGGCGATGGCGCCGCAAACTAAAGAGGATAAGGAGGACATGGCGGAGGTGCCCTACCAATCTGTGGTGGGCAGCCTCATGTATGCCATGGTGGCGACTCGGCCGGACTTGGCCTACGCGGTGGGCCAGGTGAGCAGGTATGTGGCCAACCCTGGACCACTACACTGGCAGGCGGCAAAGCGCATCCTCCGGTACTTGCAGGCAACGCGGCATGCGCGCCTGAAGTACGACGGAAAGGGGAGGTCAGACCCCTTGCGGCTGGTCTGCTATACTGACGTGGACTACGCCAGCGATGTGGACAAGAGGAAGTCCACTTCTGGCTATGTGTTCTTCCTCGTAGGTGCAGCGGTCTCGTGGTGCAGCTAAAAGCAGGACTGCGTTGCCACCTCCACAGTGGAGGCGGAGTACGTCGCTCTGGCTGAGGCGGTCAAGGAAGCGGTGTGGCTCCACAGATTGCTAGGGGAGCTGGGCGTGCCGTAGCAGGAGCCTACTGTGGTTCATGAAGACAACACCGGCTCCATCTCGCTGACCAACAACCCGACGCAGCACAGGAGGACGAAGCACATCGACGTGCGCTACCACTACGCGCGTGACATGGTGGAGAAGGGACAGGTTGTGCTACAATATTGCAGCACGAAGCACATGCTCGCGGATTGCTTGACCAAGGCGCAGCTCCAGGATCGGCATGTCATCAGCCTTGCAGGGCTAGGGTTGACAAGCTGTGAAGGGCTTGAAGGCGCAGACGCGGACGTGTGAGAGTGAGCATGAGGCATCCAGCATGGAAGGTGCACGGGGGAGATTGTTAAAAGTGCACCTTCCATGGATGCCGTTTTCCGTTTTCCTGGTTCGACCACTAGGGAGTGGTTGGATGTCTAATCAGATTGCAGATTTAGACTCCTTGCATTTCGCCATGCAGTTTCAAGCTTTCAGTTGCTCGATTTGGTTGAGAATTGAGAAAGATAGCCCCATCTGAAGTTCGGGTGGTAGGTGGGTGGAATCTGGGTTCCGTCATTGGTGACGGATTAATTCCACCACCAGTGATCCAAGTTCGACTTCAATATGCTCCAAGGGCACATGGGCCATGAACAAAAGGGATGTGGATGGTCTTCTGGACCAGGGCGAGCCTCCCCCCACGTTGGGATGACAGGAAGGGCGCTTCGACAGGCCACCGTCGAAGCGCCTCCCGTCATTCCCGTTCGTGGGTATGGTGGGCGGCTCGGCTCCACCATGGCTTACTCTAACGGCCGTAGCAGGGACTCTACTGCTCCTTTTTGGGCGTGCTTGGATGCGTTGGAAAGCTTAGATCACAGGCTATAAGAATCTGATGTAATCTCACCAAAATAGCTAACCATTGATGATTCCCAGCCTTTCTCAGTTTCCGTAATCTGTATTCTGCCAGAATTCTACTCCCTTGGTGTTGTGTCGACCCAAAGCACACACCTCCCTTGGAAGTCTCTTTGCACAAAGCAGCCGTGGACACTTAGGCAGATGAGGGTATGCCAGGAAAGCATTCCTGACAAATTTGTGGGGGGCAAAAGAGACAAATGCACCGTGCACAATCTCAGAGAGCAGGCTCCATGACGCAACTTTTGTCTCATGATTTCAGTGAGCAGCAGCCAGGAAACAAAAATCAGAGCGGATAACAAGGTGATACTGTCACGGGACGGTTGATGATGTGGGGATTCACACGGGGCCTGCGATGATCAGAATGAGGAGCCAAAATTTGCATTGCAGAGAGCTAGGGGAGCCTTAGTGTTGGCTCTATGGGTTAGAGGTGTCGGCGATGGGAGTAGGATGGGTGGGGTGAGTTTGTGGGTTCCGGAGGTTGGCATCTACAAAGCAATAGGGGGATGGCAGAGGAAAACACACCGAGCAAAATCACATAGAACATGTTCCGCAACATAGTTTACAACTCACCATTCTAATGAGTATAGACCAGGAAACAGAAATCAGAGCGGGTGATGAGATGATATCGTCACTGGACAAGAGGTGGTGTGGAGATTCATACGGGAGCATCTGTGGTCATATTGAGGAGTAAAAAAATACGGTTTGGAGAGGTTGGAGAGCCCTAGTCACGACTGTGTTTTCCTGAGAAAAATGGAGAGGATCAGAGGTGGTGGCGACAGGGTCGTTGGGATGAGTGTTTGGGCTTGGGATGCAGGCACAGGAAAACTGGTGGGAGGATGGCAGAGTAAAATAAAACATGCAGAAGCCCATGGAACACCCTTTGCACCACAGTTTACGGCTTGTGATCCCTGTGAGTAGGGACAAGGAAACAAAAACTGGAGCGGATGACAAGGTGAAACCGTCACAAGATGGGAGGTGGTGAGGGGACTCACATGGGGGCTGCTATGGTTGGAATGAGGAGCCAAAAACTGCACTACGGAGAAGTAGGGGAGCCTTAGCCCTAGCCCACAGCTACGTCTTCTTGAGAAAATATGGAGAGGGTCAGAATGGAGGTGATGGGAGTGGGACAGGTAGGGTGAGTGTTTGGGTACCGAACACAGGCACACGCAAACTGGGTTGGGGGATGGCAGAGGCAAACGTACCGCACAACAGCACATGGAACACATTTACCTATGTAGTTTACGGATAGAAATTCCAGTGAGCAGGGACCAGGAAACAAAAATCAGAGGGATTAACAAGGTGATACCATCACGGGATGGGAGGTGATGAGGGTGTTCACACGGGTACTGTGGTGGTCAGGATGAGGAGCTGGAAATTGCGTTGCAGAGAGGTAGGGGAGTCATAGTCATGGCTGCGTTTCCCTGAGAACATAGGGATTGGGTCAGAGATGGCGACGAGAGAGGGATTAGATAGGAGTGTGTTTGGGCTTTGGAAGTAGGCACAAACAAACAGGTGAGNCTGAGCCGGGACCAGGAAACAAAAATCGGAACGGGTGACAAGGTGGTATTGTCCAGGGATGGGAGGTGGTGTGGGGATTAACACAGGGACTACAGTGTTTGGATGTAAGTTCCTCAAGCATGCCTTGTTGCAATCTTTCCACTTATGTATATGTGATTGATTATTTTGAAAGTAGTCATCAATTTACCCTTCTTCGTTGTAAGAAGATACTCTCATGTAGAACTGTGTGATTTATTGGCTTCAGACTAAACATGGAATAAACGTGAAGATTAATTCAAAAGCTATTTGCATATAGGTTGTCCAAATTCCTTTTGGAAAAGCCGTTTGAATGTTGTCGGCATTAGTAGAAAAGCCCCCCAAAAAGGTGGGATGCAGTTCTTGTCCTGCCTTCACCTTCATTTTCTCTGCACACAAATCCAGTTATGCTCCTGTTGTGCTAAGGATACGGTGTCACAAATGTGGTTCTCTGATTGGGTTCCCTATAAAAATGGTGGCTGCATATTCCATGTTGCACTGTGGTGAAGTGTTACCTGTCACAAACCAATGAAGTGTCTTTCAATGATCCCAGAGGTCATTGTTGCTGTTGTGAAATTGTCACATTAAGAATATCATGTACTCTGTGGCCCCGTAAGCTGAAGAAAAATGCTCCTCATAACTGCTGCAGCTGGTGTTGGTTCATCTGGAACTCTGTACTATTAGCACAACCAATGGCCAAGGATGGGTACACCCGTTCATGGCACAAAAAACCAAGAGAAGAATCTAAAACGGACCCAAACATCAAGTAGATCATGTTTGTGAAACGAACCATAACTACCCTCTTATGTTTTGTGTAACTAAAGATGATCGTTCATAGGCAGTGGAAAACTGCAGGTTTGAGTCACGAATCTGTTCCTTTTCTTTTTAGCGCCCGTTGCCACGGTTGTCAATCAGAGAAGCAATGTANGGTTTGTGATTCAAATGAGCAGAACCAAGAAACAAAAAATGGACTGGGTGACGAGGTAACACCATCATGGGATGTGAGGTGGTGTGGGAGTTGGAATTTGGGAGTTGGGAGCTGATGTGGTTGGAATGAGGAGCTCAAGATTGTGTTGCGGAGAGGTAGGGGAGCCCTAGTCACTGCAGTGTTCCCCTAAAAACACACAGAGGGGGTCAATTTTAGCGACAATGGGAGTGGGGCGTATGGGATGGATGTTTTGGCTCCAGATGCAGGTACAGAAAAACTTTTGGGGGGATGGTAGAGGCAAACTTACCGTGCAGAAGCACATGGAACAGGATTTGTGGCACAGCTTTTGGCTCACAATTCCAGTGAGTATGGACTAAGAAACAAAAATCGGAGCGGGTGATGAGGTGATACCATCATGGGATGGGAGGTGGTTTGGGGATTCACACAGGAGCTGTGGTGGCAGGAATGAGGAGCCAAAAGTTATGTTGCGGAGAGGTAGGGGAGCCCTAGTCAATGATTTGTTTCCCCGGGAAAATACGGAGAGGGTAAAGGGTGGCGGCAACAAGAGCTGGACAGGTGAGGTGTGTGTTTGGGGTCAGGACACAAGCATGGAAAAACTGGTAAGGGGGATGGCAGATGCGAATTCACTGCACAAAAGCACACAAAAAACACTCTACAACATTGTTTATGGTTTTCAATTTGAGTGAGCAAGGACCAAGAGACAAAAAATTGAGCAGCTGACAAGGTGATACCATCATGGGCAGGAGGTGGTTTGGGGATTCACACGAGGACTGTGGTGATTGGAATGAGAAGCCAAAGATTATGTTTAGAAGAGGTAGGGGTGCAATAGACACAACTGTGTTTCACCAAAAAATACAGAGAGGTGGCAGCAACAAAACCGGAGGGTGTGGGATGAGTGTTTGGGCTCCGGATACAGGCATGGATAAACCAGTAGGAGGGGTGACAGAGGCAAACACATCGTGAAGAAGCACACGGAACACGCTCCGTGACGCAGTTTGCAACTTGGTATTCCAGTGAGCAGGGACCAGGAAGTAAAAACTGGAGTGGGTGAGGAGCTGACACCATCGCTGAATGGGAGATGGTTGGGGAATTCACATGGGTGCTGCAGTGGCCAGAATGAGGAGCCAAAAATTGCATCATAGAGAGATAGGGGAGCCCTAGTCACGGCTGTGTTTCTCCAAGAAGATACGGAGAGTGTCAAAGTTGGCCGCGACGAGAGCAGGGCAGGTGAGTGTTTGGGCTCCGGATGCAGGCAGGGAAAAACTGGCGGGAGGACGGCAGAGGCAAATCTACCGTCTAAAAGAATGCAAAACACATTGTGTGATTCAGTGTACGGCTCGCGATTCCAGTGAGCAGGGACAGCAAAACAAAAATCAGAGCGGGTGAGGAGGTGATACTGTTACAGGATGGGAGGTGGTGTTGGGATTCATGTGGTGGCTATGGTGGTCAGAATGAGGAGCTGAACTCACTTTTCAGAGATGTAGGGGAGCCCTGGTCACAGGTGCATTCCCTGAGATGATATGGAGAGGGTCAGTGGTGGTGGCGACGGGAGCGGGGCGGGTGGAGTGAGTGTTTGGGCTCTGAATGATGGCACGGGAACACTGGTGGGGGGATGGCAGAGGCAAAAACACTGTGCACAAGCACATGGAACATGAGCCGCAACGCAGTTTATGGATCGCAATTCTAGTGAGTAGGAACCAAGAAACAAAAATCAAAGCGGTTGACAAGGTGATACTATCATGGAATGGGTGGTGGTGTGGGGATTCAAACAGGAGAGGTAGGGGAGCCCTAGTCATGGTTGTGTTTCCCAAAGTAAACAAGGAGAGGGTCGGAGGTGGCGGCGATGGGAATGGGCTGGTGAGGTGATTGTTTGGGTTCTGGAAGTAGGCACAGACAAACTGTTGGAGGATGGAAAAGGCAAACACACCGTGCAAAAGCATGCGGAACACGCTCCATGACGCAGTTCACCGCTTGTGATTGCACTGAGCCGGGACCAGGAAACAAAAATCGGAACGGGTGACAAGGTGGTATTGTCCAGGGATGGGAGGTGGTGTGGGGATTAACACAGGGACTACAGTGTTTGGATGTAAGTTCCTCAAGCATGCCTTGTTGCAATCTTTCCACTTATGTATATGTGATTGATTATTTTGAAAGTAGTCATCAATTTACCCTTCTTCGTTGTAAGAAGATACTCTCATGT
>SZWC01006286.1:95956-107687 GCA_023375785.1 Penium margaritaceum | reverse complement strand
TCCCGTCCATTATGACAATACGGCTCACGTAGAGCTATGCCATACAGAAAGCCTCGAGTGCCAAAAAACAACGCTAGAACTTTTTCGTTCTTTTGCTCCGCAACCGTAATAGTATTCGGGTCCACCCTCATAAGCTACACGTGTGCAAGGATGCAAGGACATGGATGAAAATGCTTGCCAAAACTCGTCAAAGGGTGTGATGGCTTGTTTAGCTTCCTTGGTGCGCGGTGTTTGGTGTTAGACTCCTGGCTAAGTGTGGGGGAACATCGCGGCACTTGACCATAGTTGGAGGGAGGGTGGGGGGGTAGGGTAACCATGCAAAGCTGTGAGTGCTCACGCATTGGTCAAAGGACATGCCACCATGGCTGTTGTGTACGTGGACAAGATTCATTTACAAGATTTGGGTCCTATTTTGATCAAAAACAGGTGCCACAAGCACATCATGTTGTTAATGTTGAACCATTGTGCATTAAACTACACAAAGAGGGGTGACAACTCAAAACTAAATACACAAAAGCTACGTGGAAGGTAAATAGCTGCTTTTCTGTTGACTCTCAAGGCCCGAAAAATTGGGTGCTTTGCAATGATATCAAGGACATGAGACATGCACCCCGTAACTTGTTATCATATCCGTGACGACCTCGGCCATTTGTGTAAGGTGGACATGTCAAACACAATGTTCGGAGTTATGCACCGCAATGGCTTCATTGAAAGTGATTTTCATGAATGTGCCATACGAAACCTTAACATTGTCGTGCCCTCAGTTTTTAAGGTCGGGGCAAGGCGAGGATTATCCTTCATCTGTAATGGGCAAGCTAGCGATAATCCCTTGAAGCACAAAAAGTGGGGACAACCTATCATTATGTTTCCACAATGGGAGTGACGCAGTTTTGATTCTCAGAATGGAGGCAACACGAATACGGTCCAACAAGACTTGGCGCAGCTTGTAAAGGGCGGGCCCACAGCTACCACTTCGGAATTGCAGGGATGGTGCGGGCGGTAAGGCTCTTTTGCGACCTGATTTGGCATAGCAAAGCCTTGGCGAGGTAATGTAGCAACCGCTGAAAAAGAAGCGGCCACCAAAAAGCCATCGTCAATAGCAGATCTACGGCAAACAAAGCGGCCAGTAGTAGGAGTGGTTCCAAAACAGAAGTAAGTTTGGGCTATGTCGCAGCTGTCGCATTGCTTTCGTTTTCATGACAAAGCGACAAGTAGGAAATTTCTTAAACAAGTTAAAAGCAGTTTTTAATTACTCCTTCTATTAAATGAGTGGAGTGATAGAATCAATCTTGTGCTTTCGAGGGATGAGCAAAGTTTTGAATTGAAAGTTGTCCAAATATTAGCAAATGTAAGGCATGAATTGGGCTGAGAAGCGTCAACCAAGGTGACATGGCATCAGCCCGGTCATCACTGGTTAGCCCTACTATCGCAGAAGACACTGTGTATGGAAATCAGTGGTGCGTTTCTTAGAGTTTTGTCACAAGAATCTGCAGCAGCGGCCTCGCAAAAGTGTTTGGCAAGGTCTGCGGCAAAGACAATAGGCCCTTGCCAGACTCGCCGGACTCCAATGTGGCAGAGCAAGGGGCACTTATTCTCTTTCGTAGAGTCTGGCGCAAAGATTCTCGCTGCCACTGTCGCAGACTTATTTGAGTATTTTCTCATAAAATACCACCTATTCGCACCCAATTGCCGGCTCTGGTATTTGCCGTTGACTAGCCAACGTTAGTGGATACTTACTTTCAGATTGCTCAAATGATTTTAACTTCCGAACGTTTTTACAGCTGAACATCGTTGCAAAACGTTCCATCCTGTCGTCCATGGCATATGAACTTGCCATCACTAGAGTCATTGAAACCTACCTCACTGGGCCACCGGGCCACTGTGTAAGCAAGGCCACTGTGCATTTGCAGTGGCTACAGAGGCAAAAGAAACATCTGAAAAAAAGCACCCCCACCAACGAGGGAACAAGGTTGAAGGTCCATTGCACACCATGGAACCCTTGCTGGCTACCATCCGTCTCTGGTGGCCGCTTCCTTTTCTTTTGGAGCATAGACAGCTCGCAGGCTATCTTAGCTTATCGCAAACTGATTCAGACCCTGTTGACTCCTCGTGGATATTTTGTGTGCATTTCGGTAACCATTACGACGGAGTGACCATATACCCACAGAATTCCCGATGTTTGTCGCGGTATCCACATTTTGCACATTAACCACGCCATATCCAATTGTGTTTTTTGCTTCTTTATTAACGCCATACCCAGCGAGCATGCAAAAAAACCGCAATATCCAACTCTGTACACTATGTCGACGCCGCATTCCATCCAACGATAGGATGCTGACATCGTCAGGTATGAAAGAAAAACCACAAACCCCTCAATAGAGGGGTTTGTGACTTTTTTCACAAAGGTTTACGATGTTTTCCAATGGGGGGTCTGAAACACCCCATGCAAAGAAAGGGAACTTGTAGGGTCTCGCTACCGCGGGGCCCAGTAGGAGCCTGCGTAAAAACAAAACTCTAAAACCCCAAGTAGAATTTTGGGTGGGGTTTCACAGCGGTTTACGTGTAAGAAAGTAGGTTTTCTTCCGTTTTGTTAAAAAAGGTATTTTTGCTCGGTCGTGATCGGGCGATGAGCCTTTTGTTTGTTTTTTTTACTTGCAAAGCCCCATTCGCGGATGTAGGGTTTTATCTTTGCGCGGGCTCCGCCTGCGCAAACATAACGAATCGCCACCTGGGACTTTCCGCGCGAGAGTGCCTTTGTCAAGAAGTCGGCACGCTGCATGTCAGTGCCAACCCAAATGACAGAGATCACGTGTCGATCGACCAAATAAGGCACAAAGTGATGCGCAACTGCAATGTGCTTCGTGCGAGCATGAAAGACACCATAGTTTTGTGCAATGGGAAGAGCACTCTGGTTGTCGCAACGGAGCACAATGGCGGGTACTGACTGACCCGGCTCAAGGAACAAGCATTGCAGCCATAGTGCCTCAGTAGCCCTTGTACCCAAAGCGACATACTGTGCCTCCAATGAGCAACGTGCAATGCAGCCCTGCTTCTTGCTGCGTCAGGATACAGCGGTACCACCGAGCAGAAACACGTAACCGGTGTGACTGCGTCCATCTGGGCTCGAGGCCAAGTCGCTGTCAGTGTAGCCGTCAAGGACCACTGAACACTGCCGGTGAAAGCACAGTCCGAGGTACGGTGTGGAGACCACGTACCGCACCACTTGCACACTCTCGTGAAGGGCTCTAGCGCGTGGAGCCTGCAAAACCCAGGCAAAGAGGTTGATGGGAAATGCGATGTCGAGACGTGTGGTAGTGGTCAGGTACATCACATATCCGATGAGACGAAGGTACAAGGTCACATCCATTGTCTCCCCCAGCTGTGTGGGATCATCCACCTTCAGGGCATCCTGCCCGTCAAGTGTGAGAGGTGTGGAGGCCATGGGCACTACACCGAGGAGGTCGCTCTAACACTCCCCTACAACCTATGCGTAGCAGGCCTGATGCAGTAGCAGAATACGATGTCTGCGGTTCGCAAGATCTCCATGCCAAGAAACAACGCTACAGGACCAAGGTCCTTCATCCTGTAGGCAGTCTGGAGGACACCCTTGGCCTCCTTGATGGCCTCCAGTGAAGGAGACGCGATAGGAAGGTCGTCGACATAGACCAGGATGGCACTAAACCGCTTAGGCATCCGTCGAATGAAGAGAAAGGGATCTGCCTCGCTTTGTACATATCCCGCGTGAGTCAGGGTGCCGCTGATCTCTTTCCAAAACCAAGGAGACTGCTTGAGGCCGTACAAGGACTTGCGCAAGTGCCAGACCTTTTCACCGTCCTCAAAGCCAGGTGGCTGAGCCAAGTAGATCTCCTCATCGAAAAAGCCATGGCGGAACGCATTGTTCACATCCATCTGGTGTAGTTCCCAGTCATGCTGAGCCACTATATTGAACAGAGCTTGAGCTAAGGTCATGCGGCCGATAGGGGCGAAGGTGTCAGTGTAATCAATGCCCTCAATCTGAGAGGACCCCTTGATGAACAAGCTAGCCTTGTGGCGTTCTAGTGAGCCATCTGGCTTTACTTTCTTTTGAAAGTCCCACTTGACCTGGCTAGCCTTCCTCCCAGGTGGAAGGTCGACTAGCTCGTAAACTTCGTGCTCTCTGATGGCGCGAAGCTCATCCTCGCAGGCATCACACCAAGCGTCAGCATCCTATGATGAAAGAGCTTCCCTCAGTGTGCTTGGGTCAGGCGCCAAAGAGGGAGAGCTTTGCTTGGCAAGAGCGCATGCCTCGGTGCTAGGTCTGACGACCACAAGATCGCTGCTGCATCACAAGCAAAGTGAAACTCGCGAGTGACGAGATCGTGCCCTACGGGACACGTTGGGTATACCTCTGTGTGCTCAGTGTGAATACTCAGGCCTAGGGCCTTTGTGTCAGAATCACAACTCGTAATACTACGAGTGGAGCGCTTGGGTGCAGGACCAGACACTCGCTTAGCTCCTAAGTCCAACGGTCAAAGACGACCGCCGGGCTCACGGAAGTAACCTGGGCTCGAGGAGCACATGTCAGGCTCAGGAACAGGCACAAGCGCAACTGGGGAGGGCTGAGGCAAGAGAGCTGGTGATGCCATGCGAGGAGATGCGACGGACACAGGTATGGTCACAGGAGTATGGTCACATGAGACACGGGACTTGTGGTGACAGTAGGAGCAGGTGAGGCAGGGCCATGCATAGAGGCGGGAGTGCCGACGGACACAGGTATGGTCAAAGGAGTACGCACAGGCGTAGGATCATGGGTACCTAAGGGATGCGAGGGAAGGGGGGTAGAAGCCGACGGTGCTGGAAAGGTCTCTGGGCCGACAACGATGATTGCTGGGTCATCACGAGCCGAAGACCGCTAAGTGGAGGGAGCTCAAACAAACACATCAGCCTGGCGAGGGGTGCTCGCAAACGCAGACTCCCCCATCCGGTGAGAGACCTCACACATAGGAATGTGTGTGACAGACAGCGATGTAATCAATGTCAGATCACGGTAGGTGAGGGACTCAAAGAAGAGCGCGTCACGTGACTCAACAATGTGACGATGAGCAAGTTCCCAAAAACCCCACGCCTTTGATCGCGGGGAGATGCCGACAAAGGCATACAAGCCGCCCCGCGATGAGACCTTGGACCCCTGCTGGTCCTCGATGTACCACACAGAAGCCAAGGATCCCAAGACGCCAGCGAGGCATAGGTCAACACGGTGACCAAACCAGAGCTCATACGCTGTGACGTGGTCCGGAAGGGGACCGTGTAGGAGGCGGTTCCAGACCCAAGTCATGTAGGCGAAATCCTCAAAAGTGAAGGACTCTGGGACACCGCACTCAGACCGCATAGTGCGAACCGCATCCTCCATGGTGTGGTTCTAGCGCTCAGAAACACCGTTCTACTAAGGAGTAGCAGGAGCGGAGACCTGATGAAAAATTTCGTGNTAGGTCAACACGGTGACCAAACCAGAGCTCATACGCTGTGACGTGGTCCGGAAGGGGACCGTGTAGGAGGCGGTTCCAGACCCAAGTCATGTAGGCAAAATCCTCAAAAGTGAAGGACTCTGGGACACCGCACTCAGACCGCATAGTGCGAACCGCATCCTCCATGGTGTGGTTCTAGCGCTCAGAAACACCGTTCTACTAAGGAGTAGCAGGAGCGGAGACCTGATGAAAAATTTCGTGCGTAGTGAAGAAGCTATCCATCTCGCCAAGAAACTTGCCACCACGAACCGAGCAGGAGGTGTGCAGCGTGTGGCGGGACTGACGCTCAGCCATCACTAGCGAGAGGCGAACCACAAGAGCGGCGGCACTCTTTTGGCGCAATCTATAGACCCACCGCATCCGGGCGAAGTCATCAGGCAGGGTCAGGACGTATCGACCCCGATCGAACAAAGACTCCACACGAAAAGGACCAAGGAGGTCCGAATGGACTAAGTCGAGAGGGCGAAGGGCGCGAGAGCGGGAGTCAGGGTAAGTGCAGCGATGCATCTTATCCTGGGCGCAGAAGAGACAGTCCGTCTTGGGCGGCTTCTTGAAAGAAGCCGCGTTAAGACTGAGAGCGGGCTGTGTCCGAATGAGTTTTGACACAGTGTTGGAGCCCACATGACACAAACGGCGGTGAAGCAATCGCTGGTGCTCAGGAGAAAGGACACCAGTGACAAAAACTCGAGCTGAAGGGGAGGGAGAGCAAGCAGAAGAAGTCCGGTAGACACGATACAGGTCATCCACAATAGAGGCACAAAGAACAACGCTATGATTGTCAATAGCAGTCATAGTCGTGAACTCGGCAGTGTGCTCTACAGAGAGTCCCATCAGTGTGCAAGCACATAAAGAAAGCAAACTGAGCTCAAGGTTAGGCACAAACAGCACCTCGGAGAGATACAAGGGGCCAAACAGACTATTGAAACGCACGGCCCCAACACCCTTGACTGGCAAGGACTGACGAGAGCCTGTGCGGACAAAACGAGCTGACGCAACAGGGCCGAGAACAACAAAATCACTAGGGCGACACGTCATGTGATGAGTGGCACCTGAATCGATGATCCAAGTGCCGCCGGAATCACGACTGGAGGACGTCACTGTACAACGGGCAATGGAACACTCGACCTTGCACGAACGCTGTGCAGCAGGTGGGGAGGAATGACGAAGGGCACATAGGTGAGACTCATGAATCCAATCTATACAGTCAGGCCCATTGTTATCACATGCCGACTATGCCTCTCCACACAAGTCATTCCTAGTCACCACAAGAGATAGACCGACAGTCTGTGAACCACCCGGCGGTGACAACACACTCGCACCTCCCTGAAAGCGGAGCGCCAGAAGGTGGCAGAGCTCGGCGATGGTGCTGTCACTTGGGTCAAGGTTGCCGCTGGTCGCTGGTGAAGAAGTGGGAACTGCTACGGCCGTGGTCGCCGCGCGTCCGAAGGATATACTGCTCATTGCAGACCGGAGTGCGTGCGCAGCCTGGAGCCCGCGAGTAATCCGTGCCCAGTCGAGCGGCTGCTGGCGATGGACGCCTCCACAGTTGTAGCAATGAGCAGAGCGTCCACCGCTACTGCCCGATGACGGCTGCTGCTGCGGCTGCTGCTGGCCCAAGCTGCGCTTTAATCGCCCCTTCTTCCCCTGTGTTGCTATCGCAACGCCTTGTGTTTCAGTTGGTGTAATCGAGGTGGAAAGGGAGGAGGAGGACGAGGCGGAGGATGGAGAAGGAGTATGTAGGAGGGGCGTCGGTGGTGATGCAGCAACTACTGCAACAATGGAAGTCTCCTGATGAGCCACGGCTGCCTCACATGCTGAAGTCACCTGGAGGAAAAGCTCGTGTGCCCAGGGAAGAAGCTGTAGTGCGGCCAAGACAGGCCCGAGCACAGTGTAGTTGTACCACGTGAAGATGTCTATGTGCTCAAGGCGAACCCCGAGCATGATCGTGCGGGGCGCCCATAGATGTGTACCTCTTGAAGTCCCAAGGCGCGTGTAAATGCGCATGGTGTGTTGCCAGTAGTCTGCTACGGGCTCGGAAGGCCCCTCGCGAAGAGAGTGAAAGGCACGGATGTGTGCAGCACGGGTGGCGTGCGTCTCTGCAGCAAGCAGGGACAATGCTAGGTCCCAGCCCCCGCGTGGATCAGCGCCGGCGCCTGTGCCTGCCTCGCCAAGGAACAAGCGGAAGTCAACGACGGTCTCGCGCGGCATGGCGTAGAGGAGTCCGCGCATTGCCCTAGCCGCTGTCAGCACCTAAGTTCAGTCCGTAGTCTGATACGGACTATGGTAGTAGGGCCACACGCCCTCTAAATTGACCCAAACATGAAAGAGGATCTCGTAACAGTCAAAGCCATCCTCGCTGACACACCGGGCGGGGCGGCCTCTTGAAGTCCTTGGGTTGCCGCTCCGTAGGGAGAGCAACCACAGGTTGGGAAGGACGAGAGATGGGAAAGACGCCCCGAAGAGGGAAGTCGTTGGGGTGGAGATTAGGCGACGATCGAAGCTCCAAAAAGCGTGATGTGTGTGGGGGCCAAGAGCTCGTCTGAAGCTGGCGGATACGCTCTTGAAGCACACGAATCTCGCACTCGGGGGAGTCGCCCTGCATGCCTGTCATGTCTGGATCCTCGTCCAATGGCTCAAGAGGTGGCGGGTCGGCTCCAGCTCCCGTCTCCGGTGCTAGAATTGACTACTGTGTAGAGGTTCCGACCCCGGCCGCTCCCTAAGAAGTCTGTGGTGGAGTCGTGGAATGACCTCGAGGAGCTAGGTGAGTGTACGGATGGCGTCCGTCTGCTCCTGCTACAGTCGACGCATCTTGTCCTGCTGGCTCCGCAGGTCCTCAATGGCTTACGAACGTGGGCTCATGACCCCTGAGGAGGAAGAAGAGGGATCTTGCACCCTTTNGCTCCAGCTCCCGTCTCCGGTGCTAGAACTGACTACTGTGTAGAGGTTCCGACCCCGGCCGCTCCCTAAGAAGTCTGTGGTGGAGTCGTGGAATGACCTCGAGGAGCTAGGTGAGTGTACGGATGGCGTCCGTCTGCTCCTGCTACAGTCGACGCATCTTGTCCTGCTGGCTCCGCAGGTCCTCAATGGCTTACGAACGTGGGCTCATGACCCCTGAGGAGGAAGAAGAGGGATCTTGCACCCTTCCTCCCTTCTCATCGGACAGAGCCATGGTGCCACTCATTATGGGCCGAGACAAAGTGGACAAATTGCGAAAATGTAAGCGTTTCTCGAGGAGTTGAAACACTGGCAAATTTTGACCCTCCGAATTGTGACCCTCCGACAGTTGCTGACGTCGGCAAGACCTGATGACGTCAGCAAGTCAAAATGCTGACGTCAGCTCGCCTTCCTTTTCTTGTTCAACCTTCGCGGTTGCTGCGCAAGCAGGTGGCCGATCCGTAATAGCCGGGCGGAAGCTGAGCGGAAGCTGCCGCGCAGCTTCCGCTCAGCTGCTATTGCTGCTGCGGCGTCAGCTACAGCAGCAGCCGCGCTGCTGCGTGCGGGGCAGCCGCCTGGCGGCTCCATGCGCTGCTGTGGCAGCAGCTACGCGCTACGGCTGCTACTACGTGTTGCGGCTGTTGCAAGCTGCTGCCGCCACCGCGCGATGCTGCCACTACTGTTGCTGCGCTGCTACTACCGCCGCTGCCGCTGCCACTGCTGCTACACTGCTGCTGTGCTGCTGCCACCGCAACTGCTGCCGCTGCTGGCGCGCTGCTGCTGTGCTACTATTGCTGCTTGCTGCTGCTGTGCTGCTGCCGCCGCGCGTTGCTACTGACGCGCGCTACTGCTACCGTTGCTGATGCTGCTGCTCAGTGTTGCTGATACTGTTGCTGAGCGCTGCTGCTGCTGCATGTGTCCATGTCTGTA
This sequence comes from Penium margaritaceum, assembly GCA_023375785.1. Classification (NCBI taxonomy): domain Eukaryota; kingdom Viridiplantae; phylum Streptophyta; class Zygnematophyceae; order Desmidiales; family Peniaceae; genus Penium; species Penium margaritaceum. The sequence continues at coordinate 98,319 of SZWC01006286.1, read as the reverse complement.
GCAACTGTCGACTACAGCTATTTCTTGCTGCCGCTCACAGCTGCTGCTGATGCACTCTCACGTGGTGATGGTGGGCGACGTTGACAGCGATCCGCTGTCGTCGTCGATAGGTCCCTATGGATATGTTGCAACGGTAACTCTCAATGCCGGTGCTCTGCTGCGTCTCTGCTGCGCAGCTCGGTGAGAACTGTCTCACCGCTTTGATTCCATGAGAAGATGCGTGGAAGCTTCCTAGCGACACAGTCGCTCAGTAGGCGTCAGTGCCTGGTCAGTCGATGACGATAGTTACAAGTCGTGCACGCAACGGCAAAGGTCTGGCTAGGAGACACACGACAAAGTGCCAGAATGCTTCAATAGCATTTGCAGAGAGAAATGGCAAATGACAGGTCTATGGCATAACTACCTGCCACGGCGCACGGCGGGTGTTGCACGCGGCACTGCAAGATCTGTCATAAAACCGGTCCAAAACCATTGTTTTGGTCGTAACTCTGCGCACACATGTCAGAACGCTGCGCCGTCTGAACCTAGACGTGCAGAATCACAAAGTGGACGCTACGACTGGTCACATACATGCATCCAGCATCAAACGGTGGACACACAATGCAAAAATATGCATATCGGGCCCACGGCTTGTCCACCGATAAAGTCCTGCATGCTGTAGAAAAACTACAAGAGGTCCCGGGTAGCGTCGAGAGCTCTAGAACAGTCCTCGGTCAGCTCCAAGCTGGTAGTCCGCCACCAGATGACGCACCAATACCACCAGGGTCCGCATGAGGGATCTGCACGAGTATGGACACGACCGAGTGGTCACAGTGAATTGTACAGGTCAACAGGAACGTCACAAATCACAACACACCCCCCTCACTTTGCTTGATCGGCAACTTGCATCGCCGATCGGGCATGTCCATGCAATGGGCACGGCATGGTTTTTTTTCAACTTTTTGGATATGGCGTGATTAATGTTTAACTCACGGATATCTTAGGCTTATGTTGACGCTTGCGCTGATATCTCAGCCATTTCGCCGTAACCATTAACCCTTAGCCACTTTTTTCGTGGGGCAAACTTGTCGTGGCGTCGACCTGACCTCTCGCCATTACTGGCTACGACGACAATGGTAGGTATGTATGACAAGAGCCAGATCCAAAAGCTTGTTTTCCAAATACGTGACGGTCAGCGATGACTGATAGATTGATGTGGCCAGCCAATCTGACCTAAGCCATACTTCGACGTAACACAAGAGATTCCAGCTATAGTCAGCGATCACGGCGCGATTACAAGAGGTGCGCTGTTTCTGACACTTTTCAAACATGCTTTATTCTCTCGTCGAGCTGTCATGAGCTCATTAGCATCGATCATGGTATAGAGAACAAGACCTCCGATCGAACCAGAGGGGAGATAAGGCGGTCAGAGCCATTCGCTAAAGTTTTCGAGACACTAAGAAGGTGAGATGGCAAATCGAGCCAGGGTGTGAAAACGACCGCCCAACCGTCCAGGTCTGCGTACGGTGCCGACCACCGCTACCAAGGCGGAGCTTCCAGTAGGCTAGGAAACCAGGTAGCCTCAAATACTCTTCCTCCAGATGGACCCGACACATATGCTACAGACAAGGCCCAAACCAGGATTATTCAGTTAATTCATCCTTTTTAGTGACCGTTTTGGAAACAGTTGACCCATCGTCGATGCGAATGCCCCGCGCAGAATTCCCTGCCGCACCGGATGCCGGCAAGTCTGGTACATGCCCAATATCCGCTCCATACGTGCCGTGCCGGAGTGCGGCAGCTCTGGACCTGCCCTTTGTAGGGAGTGTGTACCCTTTTCCTGTGTCTACCCTGGGGGGAGTCCAGAAAGTATGGCCAACTGCGTGCAATCACGTGGTGCGAATCGGTGCAAGTCGTGCGATATCTGAGACCACCCTGCGAAATCGCCGGATCGCCTCCGAGAGCGATCCGGCGATTCTATCTCCCTTCGCGTGAGGCCTCTTTCGCATTGGACTAGCGCGCGTGACGGACTGCGCACTGATCTGCACCTGTCACAGGGAGACGCAGGCGCTTCCGTCTCGTTTTGCTGTCTAGGCTAAGGACTCGTATCACCAGTCTCGTTGGTCCCGATGGCGAATCTCCATCTTGGAACGGAAGAGGATTCTGGTGCTGATAGCCCACGGTTCATCCAAGTCGATGCGACGATTTCTTTCAACTGTCGTCCGAAGGGAAGTAGTGGCCCAGGACAACACGGAGACTCTTTTCTCTGCGGAGACGGGTGCTCCGGAGAAAAGAAAAAAAAGAGGCTGCTTCTCCTCACACACCTCTCCGTGTTTCCTCCCACTCCTGCGGCCAGTTTGAGTTCCAGCTCTTCAAGAGTCTCC
>SZWC01006286.1:62208-90199 GCA_023375785.1 Penium margaritaceum | reverse complement strand
CCCCCCCCCCCCCCCCCCCGAAGGGGTGGGGATCCAACAGTTCATGGAAGATGAAATCACACGCAGAGTGCATAATCAGTGTATTTTAATATCAAAAATGAACCTACTACCTCCGTGCACTAGCCCCACACACTATATCCTTCCATTGGAGTGGGGATCAAAGGTTCCATATAAGAAAAAAATCATGTAATGAGTGCGTGATAAGTGTGTTTTTGTGTGGAGAAGGAGTGCACCATCCTCATACACTAGCCCCACACATGCCACCTCCCCAATAGGAATGTGGGTTAAATGCTCTACATGAGAAAAAATCACATACTTGGTGCGTAATTAGTGTTTTTTTATACGCAGAACAAGCGCACTACCCTCATACACTACCCTCACACACTAGAACCCCCATAGGAGTGGGAAGTAAGGTTCCAAACAAGGCAACATCATGCAATGAGTACGTGATCAGTGTGTTTTCAAATGGAGAACAAACGCAAAGTCCTCATACACTAGCCACATGTACTGGAGCCCCCGTATGAGTGGGGTTCAATCATCTATATAAGACAAAGTCACACACTGAGTCTGTGATCTGTGTACTTTTGTGTGGAGTATGAGCGCACTGCCCTCATACACTGCACCCATGCACAGGAACCCTCCGTAGGGGTGAGGATCCAATGTTCCATAGAAGTCAGAATCACGCACTGAGAGCATGATTCGTGTATTCTCATTTGGGAACCGAGCGCACTGCCTTCATGCACTAGCCTAACACACTGGACCCCCCATGGGAGTGAGGTCAAGAGTCCCATGTAAGACAATGTTGTGAGCGCTAAGTTTGCAAGAAGCGTCTTTTTGTATGAGGAACGAGCACACTGTGCTCGTACTCTACCCCCACACACTGGTCCCCGTCCCATAGGGGTTGGGATCCACCATTCCATGTAGGAAACAATCGTACACTGAGAGGGGACACATGCTTCATACAAGAGAACCTTGGATACATCATTTTCTAGATTGCAGATTTGATGATTCCCTGAAGACAAATCCAAGAACAAAAAGGCTTTCACCTTTTGGAGCTGATCAAATGGGTCTGCCATCCGTGGTAAGGGAAATCGATTTTTCATCATCAAGGTGTTCAACATGCAGTAGTATATGCACATGCATAAATCACAGTCCTATTCATTCATAAAAAGCGCACCATATGACAAAGTACTCAGCTCAATCCATCCTTTTGCATGGTACTATTTGATTAGGCGCTTGGAATCTTGCCCTTCTACCGAACTAAGGCAATACATAGGTATAAACCAAGGAGTTGCCTCTGGCTATAGCAGAATCACATGGCCCATGTANACATGCTTCATACAAGAGAACCTTGGATACATCATTTTCTAAACTGCAGATTTGATGATTCCCTGAAGACAAATCCAAGAACAAAAAGGCTTTCACCTTTTGGAGCTGATCAAATGGGTCTGCCATCCGTGGTAAGGGAAATCGATTTTTCATCGTCAAGGTGTTCAACATGCAGTAGTACATGCACATGCATAAATCACAGTCCTGTTCATTCATAAAAAGCGCACCATATGACAAAGTACTCAGCTCAATCCATCCTTTTGCATGGTACTATTTGATTTGGCGCTTGGATTCTTGCCCTTCTACCGAACTAAGGCAATACATAGGTGTAAACCAAGGACTTGCCTCTGGCTATAGCAGAATCACATGGCCCATGTATTGTTCGGGTGGAATGCTAGTCCATGGTTCTTGGAATACATTCATAAAATCCGCTAGCAAAGATTTTATCTCTTGCAACATGTCTTCATTTATTTTGTGTCCCTTTCTGAACAGCCAAGAACTATCAGAAACCCTGTCGAATGTTTCTCTTCACCTATATCACGGACGAGCTAGTGTGGACCTTAAGTCAGGTCGGTGGTAACTTAATGCTCAATCAAGGTGAAATGATGGCTTCCCTTCCAGAGGATCACTCGATAAGTTCAAAGCGCATCACAGCCTTGTTTATGTAGAGCTAGGGATTTCCTAGAACCATGTCAAACCAGTCAAGAAGGTTGATTGCCTTCAATTTGACACTCTGCCGGTATGCTTGAACCAATCTATTTCTTGGCATGTACCAATCACAAATACAATACGGTTTTCACTGATGACAACCGCGCCATTTAGTGAATCGAAATTTAGGCCCAGAATTTAGGTAAAACCAAGGCTGAGGAAGGATTCATCCCCTCTCGTGTCCACCATCATTTACACCCGAGGACCAGCTATGTGTCCTTTGATTTACATTGACATGATTTCTCTACTCTTTTGACAAGAAATACTCAATGATGGAAATCTAGTGGTCATCATCAACTTGGTATGATGGACAGTGTAACTTTTGTGTTTCTCCTACTCGGTTCCACATCTTGTGGCTACATGTGAGCTTGACAAGCACCTTTGGAATTTTGAATCTTATATGGCTAAAATCATCGACGAAAGGTTGTGCAAGCATGATTGCACTCATCTCCTTGAGGGTGTTTGCTTCAATCACTAGATCCCATGATTCTTGCACCTCGGTTGGTTTTGCCAGAACTAATTAAGTGCAATCGTCTTGGGATGCAACATTTAGTGGGCAATGACATTGAGCAAGTGCAAAGTGTGGTTTAGTGATAGAGTAGAAAAAGACAAAGAAATTTGAACTTATTGAACAGTCAAATTGCTTTGCATCCTTTTCTAGAAGCATGAATGTACACTCGTGATCTATTTTTCCGCATGAGAGATCCCCGCTAGCGCCCCTCTAGGGAGGGGGAAAATGTGCATCATGACCTTGTCTGTTTTGCAACCGGGTCCATTTCTGTGGCCACTGCCCCATCCCTGGCCTTGTCTGCAACCTTATGTTGTACCGCCCCTATGAGGTGCTAGAGGTGGAACCAAAGCCACGCCTCATGTCTACCCCTGGCAACCTTAGGAAACTATGCCCTAAATTGGTCAAGCTGCATACAGTTACGGTAGATTCCCTCATTGAAGGCCGTGTTGGGACACTCATGTGTTGCCTGTAGTTTATCATTGTAATGGCCGTGCTTGTGCTTATGAGCCTTTTGCCCACCAAATTTCTTGACTATGGGGTTTGTAGGTTGCATGCCCTTAGTCTCACCTTGATTCCAGGCTGTCCCTTGATTCCCTACTATGTCCATGCAATTGTTACAACCTTGTTGAGCACCCACGTTTGGCCATGTATTGGAATGCTACTTTGGGTTTGCCAAATGTAATTCACTCATGTAATCACGCAACATCCTCTAGCTTGTCCAAGTCTGGCCAATTTCCATTGAAGTGGCCTTGTCCTTCGGCTGCTCACTAGCAAGACCGTCAAGACAGTACTCTAGCAGCAAGCACTTTGGGTACTTTAACTTCTGGTTCTCATCTCCATCGGTGTTTATTTTGGCTTCCTCTACAAGCGTGTTGAACGCACTCAAGTTGGACTCAAGTGAGCTATCGAGCTACTTGAAGTCCTCAAACTTGTGTAAGACTCACTACACCTCCTCACACTGGGTGTACTTCTTATGCATGATAGCATGAAAAGCCCCCCATGGCATTCGCTGACACTCCAGGTGTAGCCGCTACATAGCCAACTCCTTGACTACCTACTTGAAGAGCTTATCTTGAAGTTGCGTTGGGGTAAGGTTATCCCTCTGGCCGAGTGGAGCCTCGTGGACGAACAAAACGTGCTTTGTAGGATTTAGGCAGTTGGTTAGGAGCATGCCCTTTTGGAAAATCTCTACATTGTAGACAAAGGACGTGTTCATGACCGGCCTTGAGATCATTGAGGCCGTCAAATCCAAGCAGCCACTAGCGGTGGCATCAACAACTGTGACACGTTCCGGCCACTTTTGCACCCCCATCTGTGTCACACTCTGCAATGCCTTGTTGAGGTCACCGCATTGGTGTGTTTCCTCATGGATAGCTAGACGCTCTAGCTAGCAATCACATTCAAGGTCTAAGATGCTTTGCCCAAGGGTGGCTAGAAGGTTGGCAATAAAAAACTTCAGGTTTCTTGTCATGAGAGCCTCGGCAATAGCCTCAAGAGCCCAGCATTGTCTATGTGCCTTCACCTACAAGAGGATATTATGGTTTGCGTACACACCTCTAGGAAAATACACCTTTCGGAGGAAGATTTTGTCTAACATGAGGCTCAAGAGGGCCTAGAAACACCCCTTTGTGACCATGATGTAGGAAGGGAGGTCTGCCCCCACTCCTCCAAGTGGTGTCACACCTCCTCCTGCAATGTTGATCTTGATTCACCCTGCTAGATCTGTTGCCACCTCAACAAGATTCTGAAAAGATGCCTTCGTTGTTGTATCATCCAGCTGTTGCTCATGAGAATTTTCTACGTGGCTACTTTTGGCACCCTTACTACTGTCAAAAGCATTGCTACCATCAGCAATGTCTTGAGACTCGACGAGGACCTTGCCCTTTTTGACCGATCGTCTCAAGATCGCCTTCTGTGATGACAATGGTTTTGTTCCTCGTCAACGTCATGTTTCCGTGCTCTTCTTTGGGTCCAAAATTGGGTTGTCCTCCCCAAGCGTCTCTTTCGTTGCATGGAAGTCACCCACGTGCACATCAATATCCTCACAAAGCACTTGTTTGGCTTCCGGGTGCTTCTTGGATTTGTTTATTCTAGCATAGGTTTCTTCTTAAGACATGGTTGTCTTTGATTTGGCTACCATGTTCTTAGTCCCATCTCCTAAAATGTGCATTCCGTTGAGGGCGTGTGGTGAGGCCATCACCACCTTGCACTTATTGGTCTTGGACGGTCATACGTGCAAATAGCAGGTCAAGACCCCTTATGTGAGGACTGCCCCACAACCTTCGAGAGGTGTTTCCTCTCGAGGTGTTTGTTTCTTCTCTCATAATTAGTGAAGCCACTAGAAACATGTTTCTTTTTTCCACATCACCATAGTCAGTGCGGTCATGTGGTAGAAAGCAAGTATTTTCTATACTTACACATTCACACAAGCACGTGAATTGTGAAAGAACATCCTAAGACACTATTGACGGCCGTAGGTAGCACCTAGAACCTAAGAAAACGGATGTAAAGGCAAAAGAAACAGATGTACATGACATGAGAACCGTTGAATGAGTAATGAGGAAGAGGGAGAAGGAACTCTAGTCCAAAGTTTGCAACCCTATTGGCTCCTATCTTACTTCTCTTGTCTTCCATTTTGTCCTCTGGCCTTCCTTAGCCACCTCTTGAGCTCTCCCGGTGTGTTTTCGTTGGAGAGATGCTCCTCACCATGGCAGGAGTGACTCCAAAAAGGAACACCAAAAAGACAAGCCTTAGTGGCCTAGTGGTTAATGGTGTCCACCTCTAGAGGCAGGGGCCCGGGTTCAAGTCCCACAAGACGCATTTCTGCCCTGCCCCAAGGGAGGTGGAAAATAGATGCCAGGAAGCTAGCTCAAACTCTAGAATTCATCCTTAAGGTTCTAAAAGGCCAGGTAAGGGTCCAGGAAGGTGGCACACCTTCTAGAAGGGGTGACTTGTGAAACAAGGCATCTAGAGTTGTCTTGGTCTTCTGGATACCTTCCCTCCTACTAGAAGCAAGCTGAGGAATCTAGGAAGGGGCAGGAGGTTCTAGAGGAAGGAAGGGATGCCTTCCTAGGTAGGAAAAGGACAGCCTACCAAGGGCCACTCTAGAAGCCATAGAATCTGCTAGGAAGCTCCAAATCTGGCATGCTTTTGTGTTCTACAAAGCTTAGACCAGTGGCTATAAAATGCCACTGCTTTGGGCCTTGATCAAGTGTTCATTCCCATTAAATTCATGCCAAAAATATTGCCTCACTCTCTGATCAGTTTTCTGCCATCCTTGGAACCAGTTGCCTCCACAGTTTCAGTCTGTTCAAAAACAGTTGGTGGTGTGAACCAGCCACTTCTAGGGACGCTCCAGGGTGCACACTCACCCTCAGGCCAACAGTTTGGCACTTCCTTGATGATGGTTGTCTTGAGCCCACGATGACGGGGAGGCCTTAAAGAATTCTTCCAAGCAGCTCCTTCATTGGTCTTTTGACCCTCTCAATCCTTGGGACACCTTTGTTGTGGGAGAATTCCCCACTCCAATTGTAGTTCCAACGAAAGGGAGAGGGGGTTAAGGAAAAAATAGAAAGGAAGGTGCTTTGGAGGTGGAAACTCCCCAGCCTATCCCACAAAAATTCACTTAGCCTCTTGATGGGGAAGGTTGTAGGAAATGAAATGAGCTCATCAAGAGCTTCCCAAGATGTAAAGGATGTGCCACCAGTTCCTGTATAGAAGTCCTCATTGCAGTTCACAAAAATGGTATCTAGAAGAAATTTTCCTCTCCGTGTCATAGAGGAAATCATCCTCTCTGTGTCACTCTAGGGCCAATTGTCATCAACAACCCATACAAGAAAACTCAAGTGTATTGAGTCTCCGGAGGCCTATTGCTGTTTTTACCAAACCCTTCTTTCCGGGTCCCAAATGAGGGGGGTGTTATCCCAATCTTGTGACTTTACAAGATCTTTACGTAAACTCATAGTTTCTACTGAGAAACTTGAGTTTCACTTGTGACGCCATCGCACAAAATCTTTGTGCACAAAGCACACCCGTCGATTTTATACAGGCACTTTGTTTCTAATCTTGTGCCTCTCTATCTCGCTTGCCCTCCCTATTGTTCAAAAATTTTCCCCTCCGCATGCCCTTGTGCAGTGCCGGGAGGCGCCGACGAGTCGTCAGAGAGGGAAATCCTCGCAGTTGGATCTAGCGGCTCGAGGATTGCTCAGATCCTAAAATGGAGGATTGCCCCTGAAAGTTGACAAGTTGCTGAACCCGGTGGAAGTTGTTTGCTGGAATCGGACGAGTAACAAAGGAGAGATGAGCTTTTAAAGTTGGGGTGTGCGTGGCGGCTCTGGGAGCTGGCCGCGACCCGACTTTTGGTGAAAAATCGACCAGACCGAGTAACAAATTTGCATCTGGGAATTTTTCCCTGGAAGACTGCCGAGGCGACTGGTGAATAAGATTCACTGGATCCGGTAGTGAAGGTTGTTACTGAGGGACTTGGCCAAAATCCTGGATGCAAGTCCGCGGATAGGTTTCAAACCTTGTCACACCCCATCATCAAACTCAACCCAAAAGTGTTTGACATGTGTAGAAACAGTGCAAGGGACCCCTCCATCACGTGCGATAGAATCTACGCCTTGGGAAGGGTGCTTCGCACGTGAAGGGAGGCGCCACGGCGTGTGCACTATGGAGGCCTTAGGCATTTCTATGGTGGGCAAGGCCTGCCCTTTGGCAAGCATAACGTGGTCAAATTGTGCACGGTTTGATGTATTTGAGAGCTCATGACTAGCCCTATAAACTTTCATCTAACTTCCATGCACAAAAACTAACTCATAATTGCGCAATTCCCTTCGCAAAACTGACTGTCTCTACAATCCTGCTCACATAGCATGAGGTGACCAGAAGCCCATGCTCAGTCTCAGATTCGCCGAAAAACAACAGATGTGAACCACAAGAGAAGGTCACATCAACTTCGGAACCGCCATCATGAGAATTTCCCAAAAAAAGGGTAATGGGCCCACAATTCTGATCCTCTCTGATGTTCACGTCTTTTGCAACGCAGTTGTTGTTATCTTGGACATCACCGTGAAGTTTTGAGAACCTTTAAGGGAAGAAGTTGCGCAAATGGCACATAAGGAGACACAACCCATCTAGAAGTATGCAGGGAGCCCAGGCTTTGGGCAATGGGTGTGGCAATTTGAGCTGCACCTCACGTATAAGGGGCTGCTGGGGGTCATGTTGGGAACGGAGGTGCTCGCAGAGGTGACTGCTCCAAATGCAAAGAAGCAAGCTTTCCAAAAGAAGAACACAGAGGCGCTCATGCTCATGGTGTCCGGGATAGCCGAGTCACAGTGGTGCTAATTCCAAGGTTGCAAGCTGGCAGCAAGAGCTTGGCCAAAACTCTACGCCATCCACCAATCCAAGTCAATCGCGAACAAATCTTTGCGATGAAGTGGCTTCTTGCTGTGAGAATCATGGAGGGAGATGACGCCATCACTTCCATGCAACATTTTGAGCTGCTCGCCTCACAATGTAACAGTGTGGGGTGGAAGATCAACACACAGCTCTGGGTGATGCCCCTCCTTATGGCCCTACCAGACAGTTAGGGACCACTCATCACCATCCTTGGAGGATGGCGGAGGACAAGCTCACCTATGGCGTGGTCGCAGAGTGTATCCGCAATGAGGCGCAGCAACCGAGCCGCGGGAAGGCCTCGTCTTCCTCATCGGCCCTCGTGACCAAAATGTGTGGTGGTGAAAGTTGGGGCAGAGGAAGTGGCTGAATAGATGGCGGCAAAAAGGGCGCCAAGAAAGGTGCACGCCGCAACTACCACAAGGAGGGCCACTAGGCCCATGAGTGCGTGGAAGATGCGAAGGCTGACAGCAAATACACCAAAGGCAAGTCGCTCCTCAACGGCAACAGGAACCACATCCTCAAGGAGGCCAACAAGCGGTGCCTGGATTCTGGGGCCGAGGAGCACATCCAGGTCAATAACGTCACGTTCTTCACCTACGAGAAGTCCTCCAAGTCAATGGTGGTTGCGAATGACAAAGTTGAGCCAGCGGCCGGCCAGTGTGACGTGGAGGTGGAAGTCGTGGTGGGCGGTAAGAAGGAGTTGCACACAATCCGTGATGTGTAGCACGTACTCGGCCTGGCTGCCATCTTGAGTGTCAACCGCTTGACAGATAAGGGTTATGAGGTGCTCTTCCACAGGAAAGATGCAGTGGTGCGCAATGACGGCTGCTACGAGATCGTGCTGGAGGCGAAGACCAAGGGCGGTCTCTACATTGTGGAGAGCAAGGTGATCCTTGCAGCACCAAATGCACCAGATTTTTACAACCACATTGTCAAAATGGCCAAGGGAGGAAGCGTTGATCTGGAGCTCGGGCACCGACTGTTGGGGCATTCGACACCCGTATGCTGACATGGTGTGCCCCTTGCCATGAGTGCCGTTGATCGTACTTCCTGCTTTGACCACTGAGGAGTGCTCAAACACCTGATCTGAATTTAGATTTGGATTCCTTGGATTTTCCCATGCAGGATCGAGCTTTGAATCGCTCTATTTGAGTGAGTATTCAGAAAGTTAGCCTAGCCCGAAAAACGGGCTAGGCTAACTCACATCCGCGATCCTTGTGCTCCACACTCTCCACCATTGGTGTCTATTGGCTGCCCAAACTCTGGTAGTGTGCATCACTGAGAGCTAGGCATCCTTGAGGGTGCCTCCACACCCACTAGAGCCAACAAAGGGTTATGGGCCCACGTGCCTAGAAGGACCCTAGATCTTCAAATTTCACGCTACCGCCGCGCGCCATGGCAACGACCGAGCAAGAGAGCATCGGCGCCATCTCCAAGTTTGATGGGAACGGCTTCCCCTTGTGGAGGTAACAGTTTGAGGTCTACCTCAATGACAAGGGCCTGCTTGAGCTGGTCAATGGTGAAGAGACCGCGCCTCCGGATACTGCGACGCCGGAGGAAGTGACAAGTACAAGAAGCGCAACAAGAAGGCGCTTGCATCGTTGCTGTTAGCGCTAGCTCCACCGTAGCGTGCACTGATTCATGGATGCACGAAGGCCGCGGAGGCCTGGAAGAAACTCTGCACCATCTACCAGTCCACCAACCTGGTTAACCAGCTCTTTGTCTTCAGGAGGCTCGTCACCCTCCGAGCCGACGAAGGCGACGACATCATGGGGATCCTGCAGCAGATTGAGTCGCTCACTTCCGAGTGCATAGCCACCGGATGGAAGGTTGACCCTCAGTTGCAAGCCATGATCCTCCTCCTGGCCTTGCCAGACAGTTGAAGTCCCATGATCAACCTCGTAGGCGGCTGGTCCGCTGATGAGCTAAAGTACCCGAAGGTGGCTGAGTACGTCCGCAATGAATGGATGCGGCGTGGTGGAAGAGAGAGTAGGGCAACATCAAGTTCCGCCTATGCCGTCCGCCCTCAAGGTGGAGGGGGAGGCAAGAAGGGGAAGGGTGCTAACCAGGGCACCAAGAGATGTGACAACAAGGGGGAGTGCTACAACTGTGGCAAACATGGCCACTATGCACGCAACTGCCCGAACAAGAAGTCGGACTAGCCCGGGAAGGGCGGGAAGAAGGACACCCAAGCCATGAGAGCCAGGGAGTCTACCGACTTGACAGATCCGGAAGTCACTGTGATCGACTCCGGATCAGGCCGCCACACACAATGCAACCGGACGGTATTCGTCACCTACGGCGCCACCGAGCGGCGCATGACAGTGGCCAACGACAAAGCAGAGTTGGTCGCGGGCGAAGGCAATGTTCGCATTGAGTCGGTGGTGAACGGGAAAGTCATTCCGAGCACCATCTACGACGTGCTCCACATGCCCAACTTTGGGGCAAATCTGCTGTCAGTGAGCCGCCTTACCGACAAGGGGCTCGAGGTACTCTTCAACAAGAAAGAGGCTATCATCCGGAAGGAGGGAGATGGCGAGGTGATTGTGCGTGGCAAGAGGGATAAGGACCTGTATCTTCTTCGCACCAGGGTCCTTGCCGATGCGGTAAGGACTGACGCCGTCAACCTCGTGACAAAGGATGAAGGAAATCTGGACCTATGGAACCGTTGCCTATGCCACATCGCTCCCTCAACTGTGAGGGACATGGCGAAGAAGGAAGTGGTGTGGGGTCTTGAGGTCAAGGGCCTCGATGCAGCCAAGAATGCTGTGTGCGAGCCATGCGTGGTGGGCAAGGCAACACGGCAGCCATTTGATGGCAAAGGGGCGCGTGCATCAACGAAGTTGGAGGTGGTGCACACAGATGTGTGTGGACCGTTCGAGCCCTCCATTGGTTGGGCGCGCTACTTCGTCACCTTCATCGACGACCACAGCCGCAAGCTCTACCTCTACATCATCAAGAGGAAGAGTGATGTCTTGTCATGCATGCAGGAATTTGTGACGGCTGTGGAGCGGCAAACAGAGTAGAAGGTGAAGGCGTTCCGGAGCGACAACGGTGGCGAGTACGAGGGCTGCCCGGCATGGATGAAGAGCAAGGGAATTGCGTGGCAGAAAACTATGCCACCCTCTCCGCAGCAGAACGGCATCGCCGAGAGGGCAAACTGCACCATCCTCAACATGGTCCGGTCCATGTTGAGTGATGCCCGCCTTGCGCAGCGGTACTGGGGCGAGGCGGCACGGACTGCGGCGTACATCATGAACCTGACGCCGACGAAGCCGCTAAAGGACGTGGAGTCCAAGGTGTGGAAGACGCCACAAGAAGTGTGGAGCGGGAGGAAGCCAACTCTGGCACACATTCGCACTTTTGGTTGTGTTGCACATGCTGTTGTGCAGGCACGGGAGGGGCGGGGCAAGCTGGACCCGCGGACTCGCTGGTGCATCTTCGTTGGGTACGAGATCGGGAGCAAGGCGTACCGGCTCTTCGACCCGCGGAGGCAGCAGATCGTAAAGAGTCACAACATCACGTTTGACGAGGACAGCCGTTCGACGGACAAGGACGCGGGTCTCTCCAAGTGGGGGGAGTGGCTGTCACTCCTTGAGGGGGAGACGCTAGAGGACGCAAAAGAGGGTGACGTCCCATCGGCTCCAGCCGGCGAGAACCATCCGGGCAATGTTGGAGCGGCTCATTTGCATTCAGCCTCGTCGGACGATGAGTCCGAAGCGCCGGCAGCAGTGGAGCTGAACGAGGAGGAGGGGAGTGAGCCCGCATCTCCACGGTCCCCGAGAGAGGGGGAGCAGGCCAGCGGTGCAAGTGGCGCCGTGAGAGGGCAGCAGCAGCAGCAGCAACGGCAGCAGCAGCAGCAGCCTCAACAGCAGTAGCCCCGGAGAAGCGGACGCACAATGAGGACGGCAAAACGATACGATGCTGCGCAGGGCACCTGGACTGGGTTTGCTTGAGCGTTCTTTGCGCAAAAGGAGCCCGAGACCGTCAAGGAGGCGTTGCAGCAGAAGGATGGGGCTGAGTGGGAGGGAGCCATAAAATCTGAGCTCGCCTCCCACAAAGAGAACGGCACTTGGCAGCTGATTGATAGGCCGGAGGGCGCAAAAATCATCGGCTCCAAGTGGATCTTCAAGAAGAAGCTCACCAAGGAGGGGAAGGTGGAGCGATACAAGGCGCGGATGGTCGCAAAGGGGAACTCCCAGCAAAAAGGAGAACACTATGACAAAACCTTTGCACCGGTGGCAAAGTTTGCCTCCATTCGCTCCATCCTCTCGGTGGTGGCAGCGCGCGACTACGAAGTCCACCAAATGGATGTAAAAACAGCATTCCTCAACGGCGACCTGGACAAGGAGGTCCACATGGAGGTGCCGGAAGGGGTGGACGTGCCGCCGGGGAAGGTGTGCCGACTTCGCAAGGTGCTCTATGGGCTCAAGCAAGCGCCACTCATGTGGTACCTGAAAATGGACGGCTTCATGGCCGAGCTTGGCTTCAAGCACTGCGAGGTGGATCACAGCGTGTATGTGCGAAAGCAGCCAGGGTTGCACCAGATTGTGGTCCTCTACGTGGATGACCTCATCCTCGTGTCATCGGACATGGAGGAGTTGGTGAACCTAAAGCAGCAGCTGGGTGGTCGGTTCAAAGTTACCGACATGGGCGAGCGCGAGTACTACCTCGGTGTTGCCATCAAGAGGGACCGCAAGGCACGCACGCTGGAGATGGGGCAGGCAAAGTACATGCAAGAGGTGCTCCGCCGCTACAACATGGAGGAGTGTAACACCATCGGCACACCCATGACCACCACATGTGAGTTGAGCTTGAGCATCGGCCCGAGCACGGACGAGGAGAAGAAGGAGATGGTAGGTGTGCTCATGCCATACCAGTCCGCGGTGGGGAGCATCATGTACGCTATGGTGGCGACGCGGCCCGACCTAGCCTTCGCGGAGGGCCAAGTGAGCCGCTATGTTGCTGACCCCGGGCCGTTGCATTGGCAAGCGGTGAAGCGGATCCTCCGCTATCTCAAGGTGACAAAACAGTTGCGGCTCGTGTTTGGAGGGGGAGCGCGTGACGACTCCTTCGAGTTAGCCGGCTACTCCGATGCCGACTGGGCTGGTGATGTGGATGACAGAAAATCAACGTCGGGATACGTGTTTGTGCTTGGTGGTGCAGCAGTTTCATGGGCAAGCAGGAAACAAGACTGTGTGGCACTGTCCAGCACCGAAGCGGAGTACATCGCGCTCGCAGAAGCCGCAAAGGAGGCAGTGTGGCTGCGACAGCTGCTAAAGGAGATCAGCATGCCGCAAAGGAAGCCGACGGTACTCAATGTCGACAACATGAGTGCCATCAGCCTGACCCAGAATCCGGTGCTGCACAAGAGGACCAAGCACATCGAGATCCGGCATCACTACGCGCGGGACATTGTGGCGAAGGGAGATGCGACTATTGTGCATTGTGGCACTAAGCGCATGCTCGCCGATGTCATGACCAAGGCACAGCCCAAGGACAGGCACGACGCGAGCTGCATGGAGCTTGGATTGCGTTGTGAGGTTTTAAAATGCTACAGGTTCCAAGGACGGGGCATCAAGGCTGCGGTGCAAGGGGGAGATTGTTGACATGGTGTTCCCCTTGCCAGGAGTGCCGTTGATCGTACTCCCTGGTTCGACCACTGAGGAGTGGTCGAACACCTGATCTGAGTTTAGATTTGGATTTCTTGGATTTTTCCATGCAAGATCGAGCTTTGAATCGCTCGAATTGAGTGAGTATTAAGAAAGTTAGCCTAGCCCGAAAAACGGGTGTTGGTGGGTGGAATCTGGTACCCGCCATGGGTGGCGGGATATTCCACCGCCAGGGATCCGAGTTCACTCCTAATGGCCTCCAAATGCATCAGGGGCATAAATGAGGTGACCATAAGGACCTCCTTGACCAGGATGAACTTTTCGTTGACTTCTGGGCGAAGAAAGGCGCTTCGACGGGTCATCGTCGAAGCGCCTCCCATTGCCTAGAGTCCAAGCCCAGGTGGGCGGCTCCAACAAGGGTTACTTCGATGGCTGTAGCAGGGGCTCTACTGCTCCTTTTTGGGGGTGCTTGGATGCGTTGGAAAGCTTAGATCACAGGCTATAAAGACCTGATGTAATCTCACCATTCTAAGTAACAAAAACGTGTTTTGATTCATATCTAGTGAATGCGACGTGTCCTACCCACTCACATCCGTGATCCTTGTGCTCCACACTCTTCACCATTGGTGTCTATTGGCTGCCCCAAACTTTGGTAGCGTGCATCACTGAGAGCTAGTCATCCTTGAGGGTGCCTCCACATCCACTAGAGCCAACACCGTAACCATCAAGGAGATGGCACAGCGGGACATGGTGTACGGCCTTGTCATCGTCGATACAACACATGCAACAGCAGATGGAACAAAACACAAAAGGCGTGAGCCTTGCATTTTGGGCAAGGCTCGGTGCAAGCCGTTCAACAAGAATGCAGCTTCCTCAAAGGACATGCTGGAGGTCGTTCACAGTGACGTGTGTAGAACATTCAATATTCCATTGAACAGCGGCTTGATATACTTTATCACCTTCCTGCATTAAGAAGCTCTTTGTGTAATTCATCAAGAGAAAATGCAAGATCCTGGACCAGCTGAAGGAGTATGTTCCAGAGGTGGAGAGGCAAACTCGTCGGAAGGTCAAAGTGCTATGCAGCGACGATGGCGGAGAGAACATGGGCTGCAGCAAGTGGATAAAGCAGTAGGGGATGAAGTGGAAACTCAGTACACCATACTCGTCACAGTCAAATGGAGAGGTGGAGCGGGGAGAACCAGATGCTGCTAAACATGGTACGAACCATGCTTGTGGATGACGATTTACCGCAAGGTTTATAGATGGAGGTGGTGCATACAATGAGCTACACCATCAACCTCACCCCACAAGCGATGCTAAAGGATAAGGGCAGCTAGAGGACGTCGCAAGAGGTTTGGAGCGGGCGCAAGCCAAATGTGGCAGACCTGTAGGTGTTCGGGTGCAAGGCACACCCAATGGTACGTGTGGCACAGCAATGCAACATTAAGCTGGAACCACAGGCAAAGTCGTGCTTGTTCCTCGGCTACAAAGTGCACAAAAGGTGCATTAGCTCTGGGACCCGTGCACGCACCAGATCATCCACAGCCGTGACGTCCAGTTTGAAAAGGAGCAGATCTTCAATAGTAGCAGAAACGACGTGAGCGTTGGGAACACTCCAAAACAAGGGGAGGGGTTCTAGATCCTTGACTACAAGAAGGAGCCAGCGGATGCAAAGGTGAAGGATGCAACGTCAGAGCGCGAAGCTACAGCATGTGCACTAATCAATGTGGAGGACTCCAATGAAGATGCACCTAGGCTGGAGATCCGGCCAAAAGATCCGTCAAAAGAGGCACTGCGGGTGCGCACTCTCGGCAGAGTTCTTGTCAGGCATCGGAGAGAAATCCTCCAGATGCACCGTCTGTCCGGTCGATGTTTTGCTGGAGCAGGAACGACCCTCAAAAAGCCGTCCGGTCAATGTTTTACCAGAGCAAGTAAAGTCAGAAGGATCACAGCAAAACAACAAGGTACCACCAAAATTGTCGTGCTGCAACGGGAGGCAGTAGAGAGCATGGAAGCGCTACGGCGCAAGTACCGGTCCATGGATTGACATGACACGGTGCATGCTGGGTACATCAACAGAGCCGACGATTGTGGAAGAGGTCCTTGCACAGTCCGAGGGAAAGTTGTGGGATGGCGCCATCAAGTCAGAGTTGTCGTCCATTGCTGAAAATGACACGTGGGAGCTGGTTGACACGCCGAATGATGCCAAGGTCATCAGATCCAACTGGGTCTTCAAGACCAAGTTTGCAAAAAAAGGTGTGGTAGAAAAGTACAAGGTACGGCTTGTGGTGAAGGGGTATGCACAACATGAGGACGAGCACTACCATGGGGCATTCGCCCCTGTCACCGAGTTCACAAGCATCCGGTCGATAATTACATTGGCAGCAGCAAAGGACATGAAGTTCCACCAGATGGACATAAAGATGGCATTCCTCAACAGCATCGTTACCAAAGAAATCTACATGGAGGTGCCAGAGGGGATGTAGGCGCTTGAGGACAAGGTGTGCAAGCTACAGAAGTCCTTGTAAAAGCTAAAACAATCGTCCCAATGCTCGTACCAACAGATAGAAAGCTTCATGACACAACTCGGCTTCAAGCGTTGTGATGCAGATTAGAGTGTGTAAATGCAGCACAACAAGAAGCTCCACCAGATCATTGCACACTATGTGAAAGATCTAATCTTGTACGCCTTAGACCTGCCCAGCCTACAATTGCTGAAAGAGCAACTGAGCAGCAGGTTTGAGATTTCGAACCTGGGGAAGCTGGAGTTCTACCTCACGATGAGCATTACGCGGAACCGGAAGGCGCACACGCTTCAGCTGGGGCAGGCCATATACGTGGCCAAGGTGCTAAAACGGTATGGTATGGAGGACTGGAAATCAGTCTGTAGTCTTGTCTACATGACCTGTGAACTAAGGGCGGCAGTGGTGCCGCAAACAAAAGGAAAATGGGGGGACATAGCTGGGGTGCCCTTCCAATCGGCGGTGGGCAGCCTCATGAACACCATGGTGGCAACTCAACCAGATGTGGCCTACGCGATGGGCCAAGTGAGCAGGTTCGTGGCCAATCCAGAGCCACTACACCGACAGGATATCAAGCACATCCTCCACTACCTGCAGGCAATGCGGCATGCCCACCTGACTTTCAACAGCAAGGAGCGGGCAGATCCCTTGCATCAAGTCTACTACACAGACGTAGACTATGCTGCCAATGTGGACGAGTGTAAGTCTACCTCCAACTACGTATTCTTCCTTGCTGGTGCAGCGGTCTTGTGGTACAACAAGATACAGCACTGTGTTGCCACTTCCACAGTAGAAGCAGAGTACATCGCCCTGGCTGAGGCAGTCAAGGAGGCGGTGTGGCTCCGCACATTGCTGGGGGAGCTGGGCATGCCACAGCAGGAGCCTAGGGTGGTGCAAGTGGACAACGCTCGCTCCATCTTGCTGACCAACAACCCAACGCAACACAGGAGGACGAAGTACATTGACGTGTGATATCACTACGCATGAGACATGGTTAGAAAGGGGGAGGTGGTGTTGTAGCAATGTAGCACACACAGCATGCTTGCGGGTTGTTTGACCAAAGCCCAACCCATAGACCGGCACGCGATGAGTGTGGCCGGACTTGGGATGACCAGCTATGATGGGTTGTAGGGCACAACGGAAGACGAGTGAGAGCAAGCTGGAGCAGTGGGGATGGAAGGAGCAAGGGGGAGAATGTTGAGTATTTGCCCCTCCGCATGCCCAAGTGCGGCGCCGGGAGGCGCCGATGAGCCGCCAGAGAGAGGGAAATCCTTACAGTTGGATCTTGCAGCTTGAAGGTTCCTCGGATCCTGAAATGGAGAATTTCTCCTGAAAGTTGACAAGTCTCTCAATCCGATGGAAGTTGTTTTGCCGGAATCGGACAAGTAACGAGGGAGATATGAGCTTCCAAATTTAGGGTATGGGCGGGCGGTTCTGGGAGCCGGCCGCAACTTGACTTCTGGTCAAGAATCGACTGGACCGAGTAACAGATGTCCAGCTGGGGATTTTGCCCTGGAAGACTGCCAGACGTCCGGTGAATGCGATTCACTGGATCCACTAGGACAGGTTGTTACTGAGGGACTTAGCCAAAATGTGCTAATCCGTCTGTACATATTCTCCCCTTCTGTGTGGACCTAAGTGCGCAGGGCATGCTGACAAAGAGAGTGGACGCGAAGCACACTGATTTTCTACACCTCGTTGGACCTACACTCCAATTCATCTGGTGGCACTCGTGCGCTTGTCTCCCCTCTGGCAGCACTGCCCCAGATCCATCACCCCTCACGTGGCCTCTAGTTACGTTGCTTTCCGAGACCTACATCTGTCAGATTTGCAAGTAGGCTTGAGGAACCCAGATTTGTCCTCGTTTTGCGTGTGACGTTGTCCTGGTTTTCTGTGAGAGGCATGGTGCGACCTAGTTGGTTGTTTTGCGGACCACAATGGCTTTTTTCCCTCGCTCAAGATGGATAGGCCGGCAAGCTTCCCTTGCTGGCCGATGGGTGAGCCTCGAATAGCAAGACTCACCCGCTCGAGTTGTTACTAGTCCAAGCTCGACACTTAGGTTTTTTTGCTCCGCGAAACGCCATGGCTGAAGTAACTTGCAGATTTCTTACTCCCTATTGCACCAAATGAGAAAACATCAGTTTCATTTTAATCATGGCTGAGTTCTCATGGTATGAGAGCCACTTTCACGGCCTGGAAGCGACACATAGGAGCTGAGTAGAGCAGCAAAGGGCGGCAGCCGAACCATAGGCGGAAGCAAATCCGCTCAGCTGCCGCAAAAGAAGGTCGCGCACGACCTTAGGACATAGCGAAGCACCTCTAGCAGGCCGCGCGCAGATAGCAGGGGTGGCGAAAGACAAGGAGAAGCCCACAACTGTGGGGGAGGCGAGGGAAGGGAGAGCCCAAGCGCCGTTCGCACCCCTCAGAGGTGCCGGCGGGATCCCTAGCCCCAAAACGTGGTCGTTCAGGTTCCAGGTGACTCTTGTCAGGATGGAATCCACGTGGTGCGGTCCTGACATTGGTATGATAGACTCTACTGGTTTACGTATTATGTTTTGGGCGAATCTGAGACTGAGCGTGAGCTTTCTGGTCGCCTTACGCTATGTGAGCAGGCAATCAGAGACAGTCACTTTTGCGAAGGGAATAACGTGATTTTTCATCAGCCTTTTAGCATCAACATGATCACAACATGTACAGGGTTAGTCATGAGATTTCCAACGCACCAGACCGCGCACGACTCGGCCAAGCATAGCACAAGTTACGTTTGTCGAATCACAGGTCTCACCCACTACAGAAACCTGATGCCTCCACTCGCTGGGACGCCTTCCTTCACGTGCGAAGCGCCTTTCCCAAGGCGCAGATCCCATTGCACGTGATGTATGGGTCCCCTGCAATGTTTCCACGCACCCTCCCCACTTTTGGGTCGAGTTTGGTGATGGGGTGTGACGAGGTTCGAAACCTGTCCGCGGACCTGCAGTCAGAATTTTTACGAAGTCCAGGAGTAACAAAACGTACTACTGAGTTTCGGACGCCGAGCCATGATTTTGGCTGTCCCTCAGTCACAACCTGCACTAAACGATCCGGTGGATGATCCACCGGACCCTTGGCAGGCCTTCCGGAGCAATTTCTCCAGATGGTGTTTTTGTTACTCAATCCGGTCGATTATCCACCGGATTTCGAGTCGCAGCCGGCTCCCAGAGCTGCTGCGTACACCCCAACTTTGGAAGGCCATATCTCCCTCAATACTTGTCCGATTCCGGAAAAACAACTTCCACCGAATTCAGCACCACGTCCACTTTAAGGAGCAATCATTCATTCTAGGATCCAAGCAATCTACGAGTTGCCACATCCGCCGGCGCGGAGTTTCCACTTTCTGGCGGCTCGTAGGCGCCTCCCGGCGCCGCACTTGGGCATGCGGAGGGGCAGCTTTTCAACATTCTTCCCCTTGCACCTGCCATGCCCGCTGCTCCAGCTTGCTCTCACTCAACTTCTGCTGCACCCTCCAGCCCATCATAGCTGGTCATCCCAAGCCCGGCCACGCTCATCGCGTGCCGGTCCGCGGGTTGTGCTTTGGTCAAGCAATCCGCAAGCATGTTGTGTGTGCTACAGTGCTGCAGCACTACCTGCCCCTTCTCGACCATGTCCTGTGCGTAGTGATAATGCACATCAATGTGCTTTGTCCTCCTGTGCTGCTTTGGGTTGTTGGTCAGCGAGATGGAGCCGGTGTCATTCTCTTGCACCACCGTAGGCTCCAGCTGCGGCACGCCCAGCTCCCCCAGCAACCTGCGGAGCCACACCGCCTCCTTGACCGCCTTCGCCAGTGCGATGTACTCTGCTTCCACTGTGGATATGGTGATGCAGTCCTGCTTCCTGCTGCACCTGGAGACCGTTGCACTAGCAAGGAAGAACACGTAGTCGAATGTGGACTTCCGCTTGTCCACATCTCCAGCGTAGTCTGCATCCGTGTAGCAGACCAGGCGCAAAGGGTCCGCCCGCCCTTTGATGTCGAACCTCAAGCGCGCGTGCCGCATCGCCCGTAGGTAGCGGAGGATGCGCTTGACCACCTGCTAGTGTAGTGGCCCTGGATCGACCACGTACCTGCTCTCTTGGCCCACCGCGTAGGCTAGGTCATGTCGAGTCGCCACCATGGCATACATGAGGCTGCCCACCGCCGATTGGTAGGGCAACTCTGCCATATCCTCCCACCCTTCTTTTGTTTGCGGCACCATTACTGCACTTAGTTTGCAGGTCGTGGAGACAGATTTGCACACTGGTTTGCAGTTCTCCATGCCGTACCGCTTCAGCACCTCGGCCACGTTTTTGGCCTGTCCCAGCTCAAGCGTGCGCGCACTCATGTTCCGCGTAATGCTCACCCCGAGGTAGAACTCCAGCTCCCCCATGTCCGACATCTGGAACATGCTGCTCAGCTGCTCTTTCTGTTGCTGTAGGCTCGGCATGTCTGAGAAACACAAGATCAGATTGTCCATGTAGAGTGTGACAATCTGATGGAGCTTCTTGCTACGCCGCACGTACACGCTGTGATCCGCCTCACAGCGCTTGAAGCCCAGTTGTGCCATGAAGGTGTCCATTTGTTGGTACCAGCATCGGGGCGATTGTTTTAGCCGGTGCAAGGACTTCTGCAGCTTTCACACCTTGCCCTCTGGCGCCTCCACCCCCTCCGGCACCTCCATGTAGATTTCCTTGTCGATGATGCCGTTGAGGAAGACCGTCTTTACGTCCATCTCGTGGAGCTCCATGTCCTTTGCGGTTGCCACCACAAGGATCGCCCAGATGCTTGTGAACATGGCGACGAGGGTGAACGTCTCATTGTAGTTATCGCCCTTACGCAGTGCGTACCCCTTTGCCACAAGCCACGCCTTGTACTTGTCAACCACACCTTCCTTTGTGAACTTGGTCTGGAAGACACACTTGGAGCCGATGACCTTGGCATATTTTGGCTTGTCAACCAGCTGCCACGTGTCGTTTTGTGCAATGGACGCCAACTCTGACTTGATGGGGGCATCCCACTGCTTCCCCTCGGGCCGCACAAGCGCCTCTTGCATGGTTGTCTGCTCCATTGATGCAGCCAGCATGCACTGCATCATGCCGATCCATCGACCACTGCCTGCGTTGAAACACTTCCCCGCTCTCTGCTGCCGCCCACTACGGCGCGGCAGTTTTGGTGGCCTCTTGTCGCTCTGCTGTGATCCTTCCGACTCTGCCCACTTCGGTGAATCTTCGATTGGACTGCTCCTTGAGGATCTCTCCCACTCTGATGAACCATCAACCGGACGGGCGGCGCGTCCGGAGGATTTTTCTCTGACGCCCGACGCAAACTCCGTCGGGAGTGCGCCCTTCGGCACCCGCGGTGCCTCCTTCGACGGATCATTCCACCGGATCTCCTGCCCAGCTGCATCGTCATCAGAGTCCTCCTCGTCAGGTGCTGCATCTGCTGCACCATCGTGCTCCAACGCTGCATCATCAACCTCCGCATCCGCCGGCTCCTCCTCATAGTCAAGGAGCTGGAACCACTCCCCCTGTTTTGGAGTGTTCTGGATGCTCATGTCGTTGCTATTGTTGCTACAGCTCTGCCGCTTGTTGAACTCGACGTCACGGCTGCGGATGATCTCTTGCGTGCACGGGTCTCAGAGCCAGTACGCTTTTTGTGTGCTCTTGTAGCCGAGGAACAAGCACGGCTTCGCCCGCAGTTCTAGCCTGCTGTCGCGTCGTTGCGCCGCCTGCACCATCATGTGCGCCTTGCACCCGCACACCTTCAGGTGTGCCACGTTTGGCTTGCGCCCGCTCCAAACCTCCTGCGGCGTCTTCCAGCCGCCCTTACCCTTAAGCACCGCTGTTGGGGTGAGGTTGATGGTGTAGCTCACTGTACGCATAGCCTCCATCCAGAACCCTCGCGGCAACCCCGCATCCACAAGCATGGTCCGCACCATGTTGAGCAGCATCTGGTTCGACGGCTATGCCACTCCGTAGGACTGTGGCGAGTATGGCGTAATGGGTTCCAACTTCACGCCCTACTGCTTCATCCACCCGCTGCAGCCCACGTACTCTCCGCCATTGTCGTTGCGTAGCGCTGTGACCTTTCGGCGAGTCTGCCTCTCCATCGTTGCGACGTACTCCTTAAGCCGGTCCAAGACCTCACCTTTCTGCTTCATGAAGTACACGTAGATTTTTCTCCTGTAGTCGTTAATGAAGGTGACATAGTATCTCAAGCCACTGTTTGATGGTATTTTGAAGGGTCCACACACATCGTTGTGCATGACCTCCAGCAGGTCCTTTGCGCGAGCCTCGTTCTCGTTGAACAGCTTGCGCCGTGCCTTGCCCAAAATGCAAGGCTCGCACTTTTTGTGCGGTGCTACATCTGCTGTCGCGTCTGCACCGTCGATGATGAGGCTGCGGACCATGTCGCGCTTCACCATATCCTTAACGGTTGCAGGCGCCGAATGCCCCAACCATCGGTGCCAGAGCTCTAGATGAGCGCTTCCTCCCTTGGCCACATTTTCTACGCGCTCCTGCGAGTCCGCTGCATCCGATGTCGCGGGGACCACCTTGGTCTCCAGGATGTAGAGACCGCCCTCGCGACTCTCCTCCAGCACGACCTTACCGTCACCGTCAATGCGCACCACTGCGCCTTTTCCGCGAAAGAGCACCTTATACCCCTTGTCCGTCAAGCGGCTGACACTCAAAATCTCAGCCAGGCCGGGGACGTGCTGCACATCATGAATTATGCACAGCTCCTTACCGCCCACCACGACATCCACCTCCACGACGCCTTGGCCGGCCGCCGGCTCGACTTTGTCGTTCGCGACTACCATTGCCTTGGAGGACTTCTCGTAGGTGACAAACCCCACCTTCTCAACTTGGGTGTGCTCCTCAGCCCCCGAATCCAAGCACCACCTGTTGGCCTTCTTGAGGAAATGGTCCTTGTTGCCGTTGAGGAGCGACCTGCCCTTGCTGTTTTTGCTGCCGGTCTTCGCCGCCTCCGGGCACTCACGGGCCCAATGGCCCTCCTTGCCGTAGTCGCGCCCTTCTTGCCGCCGCCCTTTCCTCCGCTTCCTTTGCCCCCACTTCCGCCACCATGTATTTTGGTGACAAGGGCTGATGAGGAAGACGAGGACTCCCCGCAGCTCAGGTGTTGCGCCTTGTTGCATATGTACTCTGCGACCGCCCCATAGGTGAGCTTGTCATCACACCATCCTCCGAGGACGGTGATGAGTGAACCCCAACTATCTGGAAGGGCTATGAGGAGGGCCATCGCCTGTAGCTGCGTGTCGATCTTCCACCCCACGTCGTTGTATTGCGAGGCAAGCGACTCGATCTGCTACATGGCGGAGATAACATCATCTCCCTCCTCAATTCTCACAGTGAGGAGCCGCTTCATCGCGAAGATTTTGTTCGCGAGCGCCTTGAATTGGTGGATGGCGCAGAGCTTTTGCCAAGCTTCGGCTTCCAGCTTGCAGCCTTGGAAGTAGCCCCACTGTGACTCGGCTGTCCTGGATACCTGGAGCATGAGCACCTCCGTGTTCTTCTTTTCAAAGGCCTGCTTCTCTGCGTCCGCAGCAGTCGCCTCTACGAGCACCTCCTTTCCCAACATGACGTCCAGCAGCCCCTTATGCGCGAGGTGCAGCACAAACTGCCACCTCCAGAGCCCGAAGCCCGGGCCACCCGCATACTTCTGAATGGGCTACGTCTCCTTGCGCGCCATGTGCGCAGCTATTACTCCGAAGAGTTCTCGGAACTTCACGGTGACGTCCAAGATGACGATCCCGTGCGCTGCGGAAGACGTGAACGTTGGAGGCGTTCAGACCCGTGGGCCCATAACCCTTTGTCAGGATGGAATCCGCGTGGTGCGGTCCCAACCTTGGTTTGATAGACTCTACTCGTTTACGTCTTCTGTTTTGGGCGAATCTGAGACTGAGCGTGAGCTTTCTGGTCGCCTCCCGCTACGTGATCAGGCAATTAGAGACAGTCACTTTTGCAAAGGGAATAATGCGATTTTGCATTAGTTTTTTAGCATGGACATGATCACAACATTTATAGGACTAGGCATGAGATTTCCAACGCACTAGACCGCGCACGATTTGGCCAAGCATAGCCCAAGTTATGTTTGCCGAAGCGCAGGTCTCACCCACCACAGAAGCCTGACACCGCCACTCGCCGAGGCGCCTTCCTTTCCGTGCCAAGCGCCTTTCCCAAGGCGCAGATCCCACTGCACGTGATGTAGGGGTCCCCTGCACTGTTTCCACGCACCCTCCCCACTTTTGGGTCGAGTTTAGTGATGGGTTGTGACGAGGTTCGAAACCTGTCCGCGGACCTGCAGTCAGAATTTTGACGAAGTCCCCGAGTAACAAAACATACTACTGAGTTTCGGATGCCGAGCCATAATTTTGGCTAAGTCCCTCAGTAACAACCTGCACTATAGGATCCGGTGGATGATCCACCAGACGCCTCGGCAGGCCTTCCGGAGCAGTTTCTCCAGATGGTGTTTTTGTTACTCAATCCGGTCGATTAACCATCGGATTTCGAGTCGCAGCCGGCTCCTAGAGCCGCTGCACACACCCCAACTTTGGAAGGCCATATCTCCCTTGATACATGTTCGATTCCAGCGAAACAACTTCCACCGGATTTAGCAACTTGTCAACTTTAAGGGGCAATCAATCATTTTATGATCCAAGCAATCTGCAAGTCACCAGATCCGCCGGCGCAGAGTTTCCACTTTCTGGTGGCTCGTCTGCGCCTCCCGGCGCCGCACGTGGGCATGCAGAGGGGCAACTTTTCAACAACTCTTACAGAGCAAGACACGGTGTTTCTCACGAGCTCAGGGCTTGCGACGGAAAACTTGGCCCAAAGTGGGCCCGACGAATTGCTGTCGAAATTTAGTTCGGCCGCAAGTAGCAGATACAGGGCTCACACCACCTTCCTAGGACGCTCCTGACCTGCAGGAGCCATAAGCCAGGTAGCATCAACGCCGGGAGGTCCCCGTGCAAGAGCTAGTGGTGGCCCCTCAACTGGAGCCAGCTCTGGTGGCGCTGAGCCAGCGTAGTGGAGGGGTTGGGACTGCCACAGTGACGTGGGAGGACCTCAGCAAGGTTTTGTCTCACAAAGATATAACGCCGCCCACCTTGGGATCAAGGGACCTCCTTGCTTGGAAGGATGTCTTCCTAGCGTGGGCGGAGGAGCATGGGTTACAAGACCTGTACCTACTTCCCCCTACTGATGCAATCGAGGATCGGGTCCTGTTGCGCGCCTTCAATGCTCTGGTCAAGGCACTCCCTGACGACCAATCCTACGCCATTCGCCATTTTCGCTTTGGCGGTAAAGGGGAGGATCCCACTGATCCTCGCAGTGGAGCCCCGCACCCACACAAGGCCTGGAAGCATCTTCCCACCCGTCAAGAGGAACAAGGGATGGGGCTGGTGATCTCCCTATGCGATAGACTCCGGGGAATGTACCCAAAGCCAGGAGCGCCTATATCTGAGCATTAGGATGCGGCTATGGATCTGCGTCGTCGCATCCTCGGGCTTGGAGTGTCCTGCTCAGTGCTCGAGTGGCTGGATCCTGTCCTGCTTCATCTTGGAGAACCTTACAGGGAGTTTCGACGAGGTCTCCTGAGACGCCTTCGAGTGACAGATATCGAGAACACCGACCTGTTTGAGGTGTTCGAGGAGTTGCGTCACTACGAGGACATCCTCTGGGGAGAGGCAAGAGAGGCCAGTGCTCCGTCACCGAGCGCCTACGTACATCAGTCTTTGCCAGATGCCTTCACCAGATCTGGTCATGGTGGAGGCAGAGCCGGAAGAGGCAGGGGTAACGGAGGAACAGGCATACAATCAGGTGGAGGACGCGGTCATGGCCGGGGTGGAGGACGTACTTGCAACTACTGTGGCAAGCCTGGGCACTACTGGGGAGCATGTCCAGACCTCCAGCGTATCATGAAACTGTCTCAGCACCAGCAGTAGTAGTAGTTCTTCGCTTCGGTGCCACGCCCCCAGTTTGGCCAGTACATGCAGCCACCGGCATGGTCCACTCCACCAGTCACGACACCTCGGGCCTCCACACCATTCGGCGGAATAACCTATGCACCACCGCCATGGTATCCACCAGTGGCCCCGCCGATGTCTCAGGGGCCTGTCCCTGTGTATCAGGGTCCCCTCTACGCTCCACCCAACTCGGCTGTCCCAGTGCTGGCGCCAGCATGGGCGTAGCGCATCTAAGCAGACATGGCCGAGTCCCAGCAGCCGATTACAGCACTCCCTGCGATGGGATGGACATCCCCCATAGAGTTGCAACCCCCAGAACCAACGACCTTGCCACAGTTGCCAGGTCAGCGACTAGCGCACACTCACGTCACCACATTGCACACACTCCCCATGCATGAATGGCTGTTTGATACTGCGTCGCATCACATGTCACCACACCACCAGCTTTTTGTATCATTGTATGCCACGCACAATGTGGAGGGTTTGAAGACTGGATCTGGGGAAGTATTGGCGGTGGAGGGTGTGGGCACAGTGGCCTTGCAAACACCTGGCGGGGCACTGTGGCTGACTGGGGTTCTGTATGTACCTAAGTTGAAAGTGAATCTGTTGTCTGGGGGGCAGCTAGATCGCCAAGCAAGCATGTCCACCCTTACGCAGAAGCAACAATGCATGCTTTTCAATGATGCCGGTGCCCTGTTGGCTGACGGTCCTTTGCATGCTGACATGCTTTACCGTTTCACTCTCTTTCCATTGCTGCAAACACAGTCACAACGACCGCAGACACATGTCCTCACAGCCACAGACGTAAGGCACAAAGATCTACTGCACCGCAGACTCACACACATCAACACAGAACTAGTCACTGACATGATCAAGCATAAGCCTGCACATGGTCTCCTCCCTACGGACTGTCCTCATGGTCTTAGAGACGATGCGTGTCTTGAGTGTCAAGAGGGTAAGGCCCACAGACAGACCTTTCCCAGGTCAGACACGGTATGCAAGTCACCTCTCAAACTCGTTCATGCAGACCTGCCACCCATGCCTGTGCCGTCCGTTCAGTATGGGTCACAGTATGATTATTTCATTCATTTTTTCTGAGCCTTTCTGTTGAAGTCCAAAGCGGATGTCCAACGGGCCATTGCAGAATTGATTCCTCTTGCTGAGCGTCAGACTGGCTGCAAGTTGTTGAGGTTACGCACAGATCGAGGAGGTGAGTTTCTTGGTGAACTGACAGCAGAACTGAAAGCCAAGGGCATAGAGCATCAAACTACAACATCGTACACACCCAAACAGAACGGTGTGGCAGAAAGGTGGCACAGAACCTTGGGTGACGCGCTGCGCACTCTGCTCAGCGAGTCTCGTTTGTCTTTTGGCTTCTGGGAAGAAGCCGTCAAGTATATCACATGGGTGTGGAATAGGGTGCCACAAGGGCCCCTACCCAAGTCAGTAACACCATGGGAGCGATGGTTCAAAGAAAAGGCTGACTTGAGACCTGCGAGATTGTGGGACACTATGGCCTGTGTCTGTTTAGCGCAGTAACAAAGAGACCACAAATTGAGCCCAGGAGGGTGCTGGTGCGTCTTTGTCGGGGTTTCACATGCATCCAAGGCATGGTGGTTCTGGAACCCCATGAACAACAGTTTCCTTGAGAGTAGGGATGCTTCCTTCTTGGAGCACATGCCCTACAAGAAATTTCGCACCTTGCGTCACGTCCCACATATCACCATCCCTGACAAATACCCAGACTATGTGAGCATGCCTGTGTTCATCCCTCATGCGCCAGCAGCTCCCTCAGGGAGCAGGGACCCCAAAGAGAACACCGAAGTGCCATCACCCGTTCCCGCAGACCTACTGGCACCCACTGACCTACTGAGCACAGACTCCAGTGCTCCACACACTCCACCTGGGTTGAAC
>SZWC01006286.1:40738-53247 GCA_023375785.1 Penium margaritaceum | reverse complement strand
CTCTCTCTCCCCCCCCCCCCCTTGCTCAATCTCTCTCTATCCCTTGCCCGGCTCATCTGATGAGCCGCGGAGGAGAGTGCCAGGACAATGGCTCCAAGCCACAAACCTCGACTCTTGAGGGTTCACAGCCTCATGGTTGCTGATTGAGTGCCTTGCACGATCAGCGTCCAGCAGGTGGC
The DNA here is from genome assembly GCA_023375785.1 of Penium margaritaceum. Classification (NCBI taxonomy): domain Eukaryota; kingdom Viridiplantae; phylum Streptophyta; class Zygnematophyceae; order Desmidiales; family Peniaceae; genus Penium; species Penium margaritaceum. The sequence goes on along the minus strand of SZWC01006286.1, from coordinate 53,068 downwards.
CGGTCGATGACAAGTCAGTTACCTCAACAGCCACCATAAATCAAAATGACCGGTCACTAGCTTGCCAACCTTCACCGTGGCGAGGGGTGGTGTTCAACCACCCCTTGCTTTCGCAAGGAGGGAGGGCCAAACTGGATTTCCGGCTACAAAACACTTTTCAAAATGCATGAAATTGTTAAGCTTCAAGACCGTATCCCCTTATGGAATTTCTCATGCTGATGCAGTTGCTCACGACATTTCATGGATGGTATAGGTGCCGGAACGGTCACCAAGTTAGTCAAGAGGGTTTTTTTACTCTCAGAACCACTGTGACAATTGTGACTCCAACCTCTTAAGAACGTTTACCGTTACAAGTTGCATGCTAATGTCTAGAGCTCACTCGAGAGGTTTTTCCCCTTCACGTCGCAAGGGGCGGGTTGGGAGGGGGGTTGGGGAGAAGTTATCATCAATGACGCATGTAAGGAGACTCATTTTGTTTAGTCTATGGGTTCCTTTTTCCATTTCTACCTCACCCCCTTGTTATGGGTCCCAAATGAGGGGGGGTTATCACTACAAACTTGTGAGATCTCAAGGGTTGCTGGTGATGAAACTAGAAGTGCACACAAAATGAACTTCAATTATGTTTCTTGCATGCCAAAATAAATTAATAATGCAAGAGGTCAGCTAGAGGATTTCTAAACTGCGTGTTGTCCCTTGCTTGCATTCCCTTTTGCTCACTCTCTCCCCTTGTCTTGCTCATCACATGAGGCACAGAGGGGAGATCAAGGATGAGGGTTCAAGGCCTCACAGCCTCCTAGTTGCTGATGAAGGGACCAACTCAATCTGCGACTAGCAGGTGGTCGGCCGATGTCTAATCGGTCACCTGGCGAGCTGCCAGCTGTCTAGCAGGTTGTTTGCTAGCGTGCCAGCAGCCATCGAGGGGCTAGACGATGGTCAGCCCTCGTTAAGGCAAGGGATTGTTGTTAACCACCCCTTGAGAAATAGCTAGGAAGCCTCCTAACCTTGATGCTGCTGACGTGGCAACACTGTCTAGTTAGCTAGTGCACGAGCAAGCAAGCATGTGCAAGAAACAACAAGGGTCAAGCGAGGGAGACGAGCAAAGTCTCATAAGCTCCAATAGCTTAGTAATGTATAGAGAAATGACAACTAACAAGCACACAGCATAAATACCTGTCGCAGTGCACGGCGCGTGACGCATGCGGCTATGTCAATTTGTCCTAAAACCGGCTCAAACCACTGTTTTGGTCGTAAATCCGCGCATAGGCATCCAAACACAACACCGTCCAAACCTAAAGATGCAGAATGCTGAGCCGGATGCTACGACTGGTTACACATAAAAGTCCGGCATTAATCGGTGGAAATGAAATGCAAAACATGCAAATTGGGTTGGAGAGCCAGTCCACCGAGAAAACTCTAGCTTCTGTAGAAAAACTACAGAGCAACCCAACAAGCACCTGGGAAGTTGTGGCCATTGTCTAGTAGCTGTTGGTGGGTGGAGCCACCACCCTTCAATGCTCCAGTGCCAGCTGGATCCGCATTAGGGATCTGCACGAGCATGAACATGACCGAGTGGGCATAGCAAGCTGTACAAACAGACAGGGATGAATCATTTCACAACAATTCCCCATGACCCAATGGTACGCATGTCCATACACATGCAAAACTGACACAAGTGCGCAACAAGATGCTCAACAGTCCATGCCCACACACCCCAGTCTCAACCACTCTGAGGCAAGGGGAAAATCCCGACAGAGCAAATGGCCACCATGAACTTTTTGTGTGCAAGTGCCTTTGTCAAGAAGTCAGCCCGTTCCATGTCCGTGCCGACCGAGATGATGGAGATTACTTGTTGCTCCACAAGATCAAACACAAACTGATTCTCAACAGTAATGTGCTTGTGCGTGCATGAAACACACCAAAGTTCTCTAGAATGGCAAGAGCACTCTGGTTGTCACAACACAGAAGAACGCAAGGCACAAACTGACACAACTCATAAAACAAATGATGTAGCCACACCACCTCAGCAACCCCAACCCCCAAAGCAACATACTCAGCCTCTCGTGAGCTATATGTGATACAACCCTGCTTACCGTTGCACCATCACACAATGTGCCACCAAGCAGGAACACGTAGCCTATCCAACTGCGCCCATCAGGACTCCATGCCCACTCACTATTTGTGTAGTCGTCAGCTACCACCAAACACCGCCGTCGAAAGCAGAGTCCGAGGTAAGTTGTGGACACCATGTACCGCACCACTTGCTCAGCCACGTGAAAGGCTTTCGCCCGAGGACACTAGAAAACTTGTGCAAGGAGGTTGACGGCCAAGGCAATGTTGGGTCGTGTGGTAATGGCCAAGTACATCAAAGCGCCAATCAGGCGCAAGTACAAGGTCACGTCAACTGTCTCCCCCAACGCTACTCGATCATCCAGCTTCAAAGCATCCTGTCCTTCAGGTTCTACGGGGGTGGCGGCTATGGGAACTGCACCAAGGAGATCAGCAAACTGCTCCCCCACAACGTGGGTGTAATGTGCGTGATGCAACAAGAGTGTCCATCGCTCACGATCATGCATGATCTCCATCCCGAGAACAGCTACATGACCAAGGTCCTTCATCTTGTAGGCAGCATGAAGGACGGCATTGGTCTCCTTCACGACCTCCACAGAAGGAGAAGCAATCAGGAGGTCGTCCACGTAGACCAGGATGATGGTGAAGCTCTTTTCTGTTTGTCTGAGAAAGAGAGACGGGTCAGCGTCACTCGGCACGTAACCGGCACGTGTCAGTGTGCCAATGATCTCCAAGTACTAGCACATGGATGACTGTTTCAGGCCATACAAGGCCTTGCGTAAGCGCCACACCTTGTCACCAACCTCGAATGCAGGTGGCTAGACCATGTAGATCTCCTACTCTAAGGTGCCATGGAGGAACGTGTTGTTCACGTCCATCTTGTGCAGCTCCCGGTCGTGGTTAGCAACAACCATGAACAAAGCGCGAGCGGTGGTCATGCGGCCAACTACTGCAAAGGTGTCAATGAATTCCGCCCCTTCTACCTGCAAGAACCCTTTGGCCGTCAAGCGAGCCTTGTAGCAATCCAGTGTGCCATCAGGATTCACATCCTTACGAAAGACCCACTTGGCCTGTACATCCTTCCGCCGAGGCGGGAGGTCGACAAGCTCATAGACACCGTGCTCATGCATAGCTCTCAACTCATCCTCACAAGCAGCATGCCACAAGTCTGCATCCTGAGGTGAAAGTACCTCCTTCAATGTGCCTAGATCATGCGTCGTTGAGGGAGAGCTTGGGGTGGCTAAGACACATACCTCTGGACTCATTTTGACCAAGACAAGGTTGGCTGTGGTATCGCAAGCGACTAGGAACCCTTGGGAGACCAACTCGTGGATGACAAGACAAGCTTGATGCACCTCAGTGTAGTCTGCCTAGACACTCAAACCAAGGGCCTTCGTGTCAGGCTCGCCACTCTAGACACTACGAGTCGGGCGTCTAGGTGCTGAGTAAGAAATCCACAGAGCCCTAGAGGCCAATAGTCAGAGACAACCACCGGGCTCGCGGGGGTAGCCCGGTGCTCAGGTGCTCGCCTCAGGCTACGATAAAGGATGCTGGTCCAGAGCCATATGAGAAATAGGTGCATGAATGGGAGTGGGTGTGATAGAGGGGCCTACCATTGGCACGGGATCAGGTGTGCCAGAGGGAACTCACGCTCGTACGGGGTCAAGTGTGCCAGAGGGGTCTGACACCGATACGGGATAAGGTGTGCAAGAGGGGTCTAACAGCGGCACGGAATCAGGTGTGTCAGAGGGGAAAGACATTGGCACGGGATCAGGTGTGCCAGAGGGGTCTGACACCGACACGGGATCAGGTGTGCCAGAGGGGACAGATGAGGCTATTGGACCCACAGCCACGATGGCCGGATCCACTAAAGCCAAAGACCGGACCGCAGGTGTGGAGACCCGGATGGACCCATTCGCAAGAATAGACTCCCCCATCCGTTGGGAGGCCACACAAGTAGGCTGCCAGTGAAAAAATTCTGGGCAAGTCGCGATAGGTTAGAGCCTCAAAGAAGAGGGCATTCTGAGACTCGACAATGCGGTGGCGAGCACGGTCCCAAAAGCACTAGGACCGTGGGGAGATGTCGAGGTACACATGAGTCCCCGAGGTGAGATCTTGGACCCCTTCTATTCCTCGGTGTACGAGACACAGGCAAGGGACCCCCAAACGCGGGCAAGACGGAGATCAGCACGATGGCAAAACCACGACTTGTATGGAGTGACATGCTCTGGATGCGGACCATGAGATAAGAGGTTCCAGACCGACGTCATGTAAGAGAAGCTCAAAGGTAAAGGACTCTAGAAGGTCGTACTCAGATCGCATAGTGCGAACCGCATCCTCCATGGTGCGGTTCCGACGCTTAAACTCATCATTTTGCTGCTTTCTAGTAGGGGCGGAGAGCTCGTGAAAGATACCGTGCCCAGCAAAGTAGGCATCCATCTTGCCCAAGAACTAGCCACCACGATCCGAGCGGAATGTGTGGAGGGTGTGACGAGACTGACGCTCAGCCATCACAAGCTAGAGATGGACCGCTAGCACGGCATCGCTCTTGTGGCGGAGGCTGTAGACCTACCACATCCAGATGAGATCATTGGTCAGGGTGAGAAAACATTGACCCCGATAACAAAGGGACTCGCCTGGGATACGACCGAGAAGGTACGAGTGGATGAACTCTAATGGGCGAAGTGCCCATGAGGAGAAGTCAGGGTAAGAGCAGCGATGCATCTTACCCTAGGTGATAAAGAGACTATCGGTCTTGGGCGGCTTCTCAAAGGAAGCCGCGTCAAGACAGAGGGCTGGGTTCGAATGAGCTTGGACACAGTGTCCGAGATCACATGGCGCATGTGACGATGTAGTAAGCTCTGGTGCTCAAGGGAGAGAACACTGCTGACAAACACACACGCAGAAGATAGAGAGGGAGAAGAAACAGAGGGAATGCAATGAGACACGTGAAAGAGGTGATCAACAACACAAGCACGAAGCACGATTGCATCTCTGTCAAGAGTAGTCACGGTGGCAGAGTCAGCAGTGCTCAACACAGAGACCTATCCTGGTGCATGCACGAACAGAGAGTAGGCTAAGCTCAAGAGAAAAGACAAAGAGCACATCAGAAATGTGCAAGGGGCTAGAAAAACAATCAAACAGGACAACCCCAACTCCCTGCACACGCAATGACTGACTAGACCCTATGCAAACAGACCGGACAGACGAAACGCAACTCAACACAACGAAGTCACTATGCAGACAGGTCATGTGATGGGTGGCACTAGCATCAATGATCAAGGTGCCACTCGGCTCAAGACCGGTCGTTAACACTAAACAACATGTCACAGAAAACTCTGCCTCTGCTAGACGCTTAGCAGAGGACTCAAGAAAATGATGAGTAGCATGGATCTGTGACTCATCAAGCCACTCGAAACTGTCTTGTCCATCCTCATCACAAGCCAACTAAGCTCCACCACAAGCATCATCACGGGCAACGGACATAGTAAAACAAGGTTTCTTACGATCACTCAGCGGTGACAACACACACGCACCTCCTTCAGTACGAAGTGTCAGCAGCTAACAAAGGTCCACTGTTGTGCAATCCCAAGGGTCCATATCACCGCTGCCCCGTGGTGATAAGGATGCGCCTGCAATAGACGTAGTCGCGGGGCGTTCCATCCACATGTCACTCGAGGAGATCCACTACGTGTGCAACACCTGAAGGCCGCGCATGATCTGAGTCTAGTCAAGGGGCTGCTCACACTCCGTGTAGCGATGAGCGCCTCCATAGTTGGAGCAGTGGACAAAACGTCCACTGCCACTACGCGCCAACTACTACTACTACTGTTGTTGTTGTTGTACCTTCACGTGTTGCTTCTTTTCCATGTTCCCTTGTATGGCCAATGCAATGCCCAGAGTGTTGCTACTTGAGGTAGAGGAGGAGGAGGAGGAAGCGGTGGAGGTAAGACTGGTGAGCTGGGACACAAGCGAACAAGGGTCTCTATCACTGTTGTAACAAGTGGACTCTTCTAATGTGTGATGGCCGCCTCATGAGCAAATGTGGCCTGGAGGAAGTAGCGATGGGCCAAAGGAAGCAGTTATTGTGACCCAGAAAACTCAGAGAGTGCCACACGGTCAAAGCCCGTAAAGAGCTTCTCGTGGTCCAAGTGTCCCCCCAACATGATGGTGTCGAGTGTCCACGATTGTGACCCACCACCTGTCCCAAGGTGCATCGCGCGCCTCCAGTAGTCACCTGCAAGCTCTGTAGGACCCTTACGGAAGGAGTCAACTCACGTAGACGGGTCGCCCTCGTGGCATGGGTCTCCACAGCGAGACGTGTCAGGGCAATCTCCCAACCCTTGCACGGATCTGCTCCAGTCCCGGTCCTCGTCTCACCGAGAAAGGGGCAGAAGTCGACCATAGACTCTCGGGGTATGGCGTAAAAAAGACCGCGTATTGCTCTTGTTGTTTTCTGGACCTCGTGAGCGTCGCAAGTCTCGTACTGGCTATGGTAGTAAGACCAGACGCCCTTAGAATCGGCCCAGACCTGAAAACAAGGTCTTCCAACAATTGAAGTCCTCTTCACTATCGTAACGGGGTAGAGGTGTCTAAAAGTCCTTCGGTTGCTGTTTCGTGGGGAGGGGCCCTAAGCTGAAGAGATGGTGGACGGGGTATAGGGAGGCCACCAGTGACAGAAACGCCACCAAAAGTGAACGCCGTTGAATGACGTGCCTGATCCTAACAACGAGAAGGTGCCAGTGTAAGGGGTTCTGATCCCAAACATAGCTCACGAATGCACTCCTCAAGGACACGAATCTCATCTTTGTGTGTATCATCCTCTATCTCCTCCTCATCCAAGGTTTCAATGTGTGATGAGGGGTGTTGAGGCCGCGGCGCAGTGTAGGGTATAGACTGCTGAACGGATGGTGTAGCTCAAGTAGATCCTCCTGGTGGCTGTTGTGAGGCCCTCGAACGGCCCTACAATATCTTATTGATCTCCTATAATGCGTTGCTCTGCCGCTACTACTGCTGGCGCATCTCTTTTGCGTCCAACGAAGCTCGTCCATCACGAGTGACTACAACCGTGGACTCATGATGCCGGAAGAGGAGGAAGAGGAGGGGTCTACTAGACCTTTGCCTTTGTCACGCACTGGCACCATCGAAGTGCTCAGCAAGGGGCCAAACGTAAGGAAAATCTCCAAACAAGAAACCGACAGCGTTTCTTCCAGAGTTGAAACGTAAAGAAAAAATGACATTTTGACCCTGAAATTGCTGATGTCAGTACATCCGATGATGACACCAGGGTCTTCTACGCTATCAAAAAAATTCTGGCATTTCCTACACATGCGTATTTTACACCAACTTCTTTTTGTTATGTGGACTCCATGTGACGAGTGGGGGTGATTGCATTACCCCCTGCTCGGGGCTGCATAGGGGTTGTGCAGGCCTACGTAGCTATTTCGTAATGTTGCACAAATTTTGTGCAGCTGCGTAGTAGTGCTGCCTAATAGCATTGTCGTGTAGTAGCGCTACGCAAGCCCGATACTGCTCCTACTGCAGGGCTACTACCACGGTAGTAGCCGCCATAGCTGCACCTACTAATGTGGCCGTCGCCAATACTACAGCCGTTGATGCTGTTGCCGTTGTCGGTTTTGCTATAGCAGGTGCAATATTGATGCTACGCTGCTGTTGATGTCATCTGCTACAGCTACCGCCGGGCTGCGCTCTGCCACTGCTCCCAGCCGCCGCCGCGAGCTGCTTCTCCCTTTTTTTCTTCTACAGGTTGCTAGCCAGACACGACTGATGTTGTCACCCGCTGTCTTGAAATAGTATGCACCTTGTCCACTGCCTAGCTGGCTAGCTACACATACACACAAGGCATGCACTGCTCTATGGAGTATGTCCCCTTGGTCTGTTATGAAATGGGCCAGGAATGCATTGCCCATAATGGGTATGTCCCCTGTTGCTCATCAAAGGAACCATACCTTTTTGGCTTGGTTGAATAGGCACCGGAGTTCCAAACGAGAGGTGGCGGGTTTAAACCCCACGACGGACGCAATTTTCTTTGTGGCCCAAACTGGGACAGGAAGCTTCTAGGAAGCTTACTAGAGCCTGCCTTGAGGATGACACTTGACGGTCTAAGGATGCGCTAGGTAGGACTGTACGTTGAGGTTGGCTCTAGTGGAGCCACTACAAGCAAAAGCTTTAGCAAAGCTCTGCAAGTATAAATGCCTATACCTTGCATGCATCCATTTACAGTTCTTGCCTTACAGACTCCTCACGCAGTGTCCAACCAAAGGTAGACACTAAAAACCAACATGCGGACTCCGTGAGGTTGCAAACCAAACAAACCTAACGTGTGGATCCCTCGTTCGAGGGTGATATGTTATCTTGGTTGTAATACCAAGAGCAATTGGCGGCCTCCCATGTCGGAACCCGTTTTCTAGACTGTTGCTATCCGGCGCATTGACAAAGGGTTATGGGCCCACACTTCTAGTTCTAAGGCACGCTTCCAAGACCGACTAGCGCGTCGTCTTGCAGGGCAAACAGGTACAACAGGTACACGAAGATTGGACGGCTCCAATCTGCTCCATTAGCTCCATCGGCTTCTTCAGGTAGGGTGCGCGCACGTGGCGGACTAGGGGACAAGGAATAGCTCTTTCCATGTTGGACAAGACCCTCGAGCCCCAACGGGATTGAGCTCTATCCCTTTTTAGAAGGTGGTACAGCCCCGAGTCCGTTCTCTCAGGACGGCACCATTGCCTTAGGCGATCATTGCCGGGAAGGGTATGCAACGGAACCAACTGTACCTTTGACAACAGTCGCAGTCAGTAGCCTCATCAGCGTCATCGGCCTCAACAAAGCAGAGTAGCAACAAAGCAGAGAAGAAGAGTAACCGCGGGAAATGGCGGATCCAAATCAAGCCCGCCTTGAGGCGGGTATGTCCAAATTCACGGGGACAGGTTTTCCCTTGTGGAAATGGCAGTTTGAGATTGTCATGAACGTGCGTGGCTACCTCGACATCCTAAAAGGGACCGAGATAGCACCCGCCGATGCAACGATGATGACGTATGTAGCTGACATTGCCGCATGGATGATGAAGAACAACGTGGCTCTCGCCATTCTTGTGACGCCCATCAACAAGACTCAACACTCCCACATCACAGAATGCACGTTGGCTGCCAAGGCCAACACAAAACTCGCAAGCGTGCATCAATCAAGCGCCCTAGAAAACCGACTCTTCATCTTCCAAAGGTTGATGTCGATGAGAGTGAGCGAAGGAGAATCGATACCCACATTTTTGCAGTTATTCCACAATGTGCTGCAAGAGGTCCAGCAAATGGAATGGAATCTCGACTCCAACATGCGTGCCATGATCCTTCTAATGGCGCTGCCGGAAAGCTGGAGGTCCTTGATCACCGTATTTGGCGGTTGGAAGGAGGAAAATCTGACGTATGAGGCTGTTGCCGACCACGTCCGCAACGAGTCCATGCAACGCAGTGGCAGTGAGGCAAACATCTCAGCCTATGCCTCTCGCTTTGGTGGACAAGGTGCAAACTCTCGCTCCAGTCAGGGCAACAGCGGAAGAGGTGGCGGTGGAGGGAAAGGCAATGGTGGCGGGAAGAGTTCCACGAAGCCCGGCAACTGTCACAACTGTGGAAAGGCTCGGCACTGGGCTAGGGAGTGTCGTAGTCCCAGGAAAGAAGGCGGGAACAAAGATGGAAAGGAGAAGAAGGAGCTCACCAACATGATGGCTAGGGGGCTGCCCATGAAATGTGCAGTGATCCTTAGGCCCGGGCATTTGCCCTGGACTCGGGCACCAACCACCACTCATCAAAAGAGAAGGGTGGATTTGTCTCCATGTCCGAATCTGTCATGCGCATCAAGTCTGCAAACGGCGGCGTCATCCAAGCCATGGGCGAAGGGGACAAGGTGATCACGTTCAACGTGAATGGTGCCAAGAAGGCGGTCAACCTTCAAAAAGTGGTGTACATGCCCTCCTTCGCAACCAACTTGCTGTCCGTGTCACAAATCACTGACAACAACATGACAGTGGTGTTCACCAACAAGGAAGCGGTGGCCCTAAAAAACGAGGACATCCAGATTTTGTACACCAAACACGATCTCATGCTTCAAGTTTCAAGAGTGGACGGCCTCTACGTGCTTCAAACCAAAGTCACCAAGGCATCGGATGAGGGACTCGCATGTGCCACCTAGGCAGTGGCACCGGAGCCAAAGGGTGCACCACCGGCGACCGCTACGGCCGCCACATCAACCAAGGACGCTGACGCTGAGCTATAACACCGGCTATTTGGCGATGTGGCCAACAACATGCCGCACAAGATGCAAGAGCAAGAGGTAGTCCGCGGAATGGAAGGGTGCACCATGAAGCATGGCGGACGGTGTGCATTGTGTGAACCATGCCTTCAAGCGAAGGCAAAGAAGAAGTCGTTTGGGAGAGGAGGTCAATGAGCAGAGCACGTCTTGGAACTGATACATAGTGACGTGTGTGGACCCTTCCGCACACCGTCTAACGGAGGAAGCAAGTACTTCCTGACCTTCATTGATGACCACAGCCGCAAGTTGTGGATCTACTTCCTCAAAACAAAGGGAGAGGTCAAGGAGAAGCTCCTCGAGTTCGTCGCCATGGTGGAGCGGCAAACGTCCAAGAAGGTGAAGACGCTCCNTGGACCCTTCCGCACACCGTCTAACGGAGGAAGCAAGTACTTCCTGACCTTCATTGATGACCACAGCCGCAAGTTGTGGATCTACTTCCTCAAAACAAAGGGAGAGGTCAAGGAGAAGCTCCTCGAGTTCGTCGCCATGGTGGAGCGGCAAACGTCCAAGAAGGTGAAGACGCTCCGAAGTGACAACGGGGGTGAGTACGAGGCATGCAAGCCTTGGCTCAAGCATCATGACATCTGCCACAAGCAAACCACCCCTTACAACCCCCAAAGCAACGGTGTTGCAGAGAGGATGAACTAGACCCTACTCGGCATGGTGCGAAGCACGCTCTTCGACGCCAAGCTCCCACCTTGCTTTTGGCCAGAAGCAGCAACAACGGCTTGCTACCTCTTGAACCTCACACCAGTGACCGCCTTGCGGAAGCGTGGAAAGGAGCAGGACAAGTAGCTGAAGACCCAACATGAAGCATGGTCAGGAAAGAAACCCAACGCATCTCATCTCAAGGTGTTTGGGACAACTACACGGGTGAAGATCCATTCGGGAGAAGGTGGAGGCAAGCTCGACGCACGTTCCAGGAAGTGCATCATTGTTGGGTACGACACATCACACAAAGCCTACCAGCTTTGGGACCAGACAGCAGGCAAGCTCGTGAGGAGCCACAACGTTGTGTTTGACGAACGCACCCTTGGAGAGGGAGAGCTGCTGGACCCGAACCTCGCTCCCAAAACGGGAAAGTGCATAGTGTTGCTTGAGTCCGACGACCAAGCACCCAACAACTGGCTCGCTTTGCCAGGAGATGGTGGGAATGGGAGAGTAGTTGCGGAGGATGACGCAGCATCTAACATGGACACAAATACCAAGGCATCCGGGGCTTCCGAGTCTGATTTAGAGTTTGACGACTCTTCTGACAACGACAACGACGACGACGACGACAACAAACCACCACCTGTGGAAGCACCAACACCAAAGCAAGAAGCCGCTCTAGCACTCTGGCGCAGTTTGCGACCAAAGAAAGCACCTTTGCGGTATGAGGATGATTGGACCGGCCTTAGCTGGTCGTGTATGGCTCAAGGAGAGCCATCCACAGTCGTTGAGGCAATGAATGGCCCAGATGCGGCCAAGTGGAAGGAGGCAGTGGACAGCGAGCATGCATCCATTGCCGAGAATGGCACGTGGGTGCTGGTGGATAGACCCAAAAAGGCCCACGTGGTAGGGTCCAAGTGGGTCCTAAGAGTTAAGAAGAAGCAAGACGGCACCATCGAAAAGTTCAAGGCAAGGGTAGTGGCTAAGGGGTTCTCTCAACGCCCGGACTCCGAGTACGATGAGACGTTGGCGCCCGACGTGACCTTTGCCTCCATCCGCTCTCTCCTTGGCATTACAACCGCAAAGAACCTGGAGATACACCGGATGGACGTCAAAATAGATTTCCTTTATGGGAAGCTTGACAAGGAAGTGCTGATTGAGGTACCCGAAGGAGTCGAAGCTCCCAAAGGCAAGGTCTACAAGTTGGTGAAAGCGCTCTACGGGCTGAAACAGGCCCCAAGGATGTGGTACAAAGAGATGGACGGTTTCATGACCGGCCTCTCCTTCGCG
>SZWC01006286.1:21916-40591 GCA_023375785.1 Penium margaritaceum | reverse complement strand
CAAGTTGGTGAAAGCGCTCTACGGGCTGAAACAGGCCCCAAGGATGTGGTACAAAGAGATGGACGGTTTCATGACCGGCCTCTCCTTCGCGTATTGCCAGAATGACCCGAGCATGTACGTGCGCGATGATGGGAGAGGGCTGATGCTGGTTGCGCTGTATGTGGATGATCTGATCATCTTCTCGTCTTCGTTCGAGCTGTTGGGTGAGCTGAAGTCTGACCTTAGCAAAAGGTTCAAGATGAAGGACATGGGTCCTCTCGAGTACTACCTCGGGATTGCCATCCACCGCAACCGAGTAGCAGGCACCATCGAGCTCAACCAAACCAAATACATCGGTGAGGTACTCAAGCGCCACCACATGGAAGACCGCAAACCTGTCAGCACCTCAATGAAGACCGATGGAAAGCTTAAGGCCTCCATGATGCCAAGCAATGAAGCAGAACAAAGGGAGATGCAAGACATCCCCTACTAGTCCGCCGTGGGTAGCATCATGTACGCCATGGTAGGGACTCGTCCGGACATCTGCTATGCTGTGGGACAAGTGAGCAGATTCGTGGCCAACCTTGGGCCACAACATTGGCGGGCAGTCAAGCACATCTTGTGCGACTTGCAGAAGACACGTCACATGGGCCTCGTCCTTGGAGGCCAAGAAAGAACGGACCCCCTTCGCATGAAGTGCTACACCGACGCTGACTGGGGAGGGAATCTTGACCACAGGAAATCCACCTCTGGATATGTGTGCATCTTGAATGGCGCTGCCATCTCATGGGCCAGCAGGAAGCAGGATTTTGTTTCCGTGTCCACGGTACAGGCAGAGTACATTGCTATGTCTGAAGTGTGCAAGGAGACTCAATGGTTGCGCAGCCTGCTTGGCAAAATGACGGTGCCAGAGAAGGACGCCACGGTTGACGTCCTTGTTGACAACATGAGCGCCATCTTGATGGCTGACGAGGAGATCATCTCCCGGCGAACAAAGCACATCAACATACGTTACCACTACTCATGTGACCTGATCATGAAGGATTGTGTAGACTTGCAGCGCTGCGGAACAAAGAGCATGCTTGCTCACTGCATGACCAAGCCGCTAGAGAGCAACTTGGACTATGCAGGCATTCGTGGATTCAGCATGAGGAGTGCGGCAGAGGAAGGGTGAGCCCCATGGCAATGATGGAGCCAAGTAAGCTACAGATGGAAAGAGGTGCAATGGAGAGATTTGTTGAAATAGTATGCACCTTGTCCACTGCCTAGCTGGCTAGCTACACATACACACAAGGCATGCACTGCTCTATGGAGTAAATCCCCTTGGTTTTATCTAAGATGGGCAAGGAATGCACTGCCCATAATGGGTATGGCCCCTGTGGCTCATCAAAGGAACCACACCATTTTGGCTTGGTTGAATAGGTACCAGAGTCTCAAACGAGAGGTCACGGGTTCAAACCCCGCAACAGATGCAATTTTCTTTGTAGTTTAAACCGGGACAGGAAGCTTCTAGGAAGCTTACTAGAGCCTTCCTTGAGGATGACACTTGGAGGTCTAAGGATGCGCTAAGTAGGTATGTAGGTTGAGGTTGGCTCCAGTGGATCCACTACAAGCAGAAGCTTTAGCAAAGCTCTACGAGTATAAAAGCATATTCCTTGCATGCATCCATTTGCAATTCTTGCCTTTGAGACTCCTCACAGAGTGTCCAACCAAAGGTAGACACTAAAGACCAACATGCGGACTCCGTGAGGTTGCAAACCAAACGAACCTAAAGAGTGGATCCCTCGTTTGAGGGTGATATGTTATCTTGGTTGCAATACAAAGAGCGGGTGGCGGCCTCCCATGTCGGGACCCGTTTTGTAGACCATTGGTATCCGGCGCATTGACACGCTACTGTTTCTGCCGATCAACGTGGCTATTGGAGCTCGTCACTACCACAACTCCTCTACCTATAGTGGTGCCGATGACGTGATGACGCTGCTGCTGCTAATGTCGGCTGCGACGAGTCCTCGGATACGTCGGCAATGGTGACTCTCACTATTGCTGCCAATGATGCGCCTCCGCGGCGCAACTGAGCAAGAGAGGTCTTGCTGCTCTGATACTAAGAGAATTTGCTAGGAAGCTTTCTAACCTTGTTGTTGACAACACTCTCTAGTCAGCTGGCACACTTGCAAGAAAGCAGATGCAAGAAAAAGCAAGGGTCAGGCTAGGGAGACGCCCAAAGTCTCATAAGCTCCAATAGCTTAGTAATGCAGAGAGAAATGACAATTGTCAAGCACTTAGCATAAATACCTGCCGCGGCGCACGGCGGGTGATGCACGCGGCAACATCGGGTTGTCCAAAAACCGGCTCAAAACCACTATTATGGTCGTATCTCTGCGCACATGCATCCAAATGCAACACCATCGGAACCAAAAGATGCAGAATCTCAAGCTAGACGCTATGAGTAGTCACACGCATAGATCGGTGGACAGAAAATACAGAACATTCAAATCGGGCTCGAGAGCCAGTTCATAGAGAATAGAATAATGTCCATAGAAAAACTGCGGAGCACCCCAGCAAGCACCCAAGACATCGTGGCCGTTGTCTAGCACCTGCTGATGGGTGGAGCCACCACCCCTCGGTGCTCCGGCGCCAATTGGGTCCGCATCAAGTATCTTCACAAGCATGGACACGGTTGATTGGTCACAATAAGTTGTATAAAGGGACGAGAATGACTTACATCACAATAGCTTCTGCGAGTACGGAGGGCCAAACTGACCCTTCCTATACAAAATGCTTTGAGACTTAACATGTCTCTCCTAGGTAGACCCTTGATTATTTTGCACATACATTGTGTGCTGTTGCATCCGTTCCACGTCAACGTCATTAGTTTTCAGAAGCTTCCAAGAAAAACTCTCATTTACCTCAATTGCATTGTCTTTATTTGTTTTTAAAATTAGACACTACTCAAGGAAAATATTCTTTTAGGCTTGATTCTGTAAACTCGTACCTTGAATGTTTGAGACAGACAAGAATTCTAAGTTTTTTGTACCCTCAGTTTATCATGAATGATACACGCAGGCATGATTGACCTTTCTACGTTTTTCATGACCTAATATGATTATTATTTTTTGTTAATCAAAAACATTATCAGCGAAATTTTTCAACTACGTTACCCTTCCAGTCATGATGATTCCATGTGGTATTACGGGCTCAACCTGCTTAAGTGGAGTTGTAGTGCCCTCAGCCTCATTAGGTTAATATTTGGGGCAATTTAAAAGGGGCACGCGCGGTCAACTCTGGGTGTTATCAAATGGACCCCTGGGCGGCAGTGGGTGGGACTTCGCAAGTCTGTTTGCGACATATGTGTTTTTAAGTTGGTATTTACCTTTCCGTTTTCCATGGGTTTGATGTGAAATTTAACATTCATTCGAAAACTGCGCCTGCGAGTAGTTTCGTGAACCCGGGTCACTTTGCGGTGACAAAGGCCCTATCTCGTAAGCACGTTTTGCATGTGCCTTACAAATGAATACAACTAGCTGACCAAAAGCTGTCTTCTGGAGTTCGCTACCTGGACCAAGTTATTCAACATTGCTTTCCCTAAATCATACCATTGTTTTGAGCTGGAAAGAGCGGTTTCTAGATGACCACAACCAGGTCTGCCCGCTTTTCCACTGCTGACTGCAGTCATCTGGGAGACCCTAACCTGGAATGTCCATTGCACCGCAGCAGTTAGCCTCGTCTCTCTAGAGGCAGAGGAATGGTCTCACTCACCAAACCCCAGGGTACTGGGAATCGTTGAAAAACCGTGATATCAGTTTAAGTACTCAATCCTAGCGCATCTTCTCACCGTCAAACAGCTTTATCAACCAAGGAGGAATGTATCTTCCACCACGATAAGAATTTAGGTGACAAAACATCGAGAGTGAAGATTGAAGTTTCACACTTACTCTCATTCTAGTTTTCAAGATGGTTCAGTCAGAAAATCCCTTGCTTTGGGCTCCCTTCCACAACAATGAAACTTAGTGGAGGTGGTTCTTCAAAACTTGTGAAGAAGCAATGCATACTACAACATAGGAATCAACTACATCTAATTTGGTCAAGAAGCCTTGAACACTTCATTTTTTGGAAACAAATAGTGAAAATATTTTGAAGGCATTTCAAAAAAGTCTTAATTTTATGATTTCAATATTGATCAATGATTCCATAATTTCTACTCTATCTTGTATCCGTCACTATTATTTATCCTTCTTCCTCCCTTCATAAAACATTGGAATATGTCTACAAGTAGGTTTTCCTCAAAATGATAAAAATATGAGAAATTTCATTTCATCATCATTTTCTCCTTATTCCTAAATTCATCCAATTTCAAATGTCCATCTCTTATAAGATGCTGGAATTCATTCATAATCTTGAAAAAATCAAGAAATCAAGAAAGAATTTTCATAACGTTTAACCTCACCAGTTGACAAAAAATTCATACTAAGAGATGCTATGCCTCATGAATCCACCTACGTCTTTGATTAAAATCATCACTACCAACCAAAACAAAATACATCTTCATAAAAAATAAACTCTCATGTAAGTGTATTAAATCTTGAATGACACTTTAATCACAAGACATTCAGCAGAAATTCTATTCGTAATGAAAACACATCCATAACAAGTGAACTAAAATAAAAAATTAAAAAATATAATGATAATAATATCAATACAGACCTCAAAATTCCTTGCATAAAATCATCCAAAATATGTGATTACTCTCAAACATTATCAGAACAACCTAAAAACTTAAAACAATAGAATAGTGTAATTTCATCCCCTTATTTCATCCATTCATAATCTGAAGACCCATGAAATGAGGAGATGAATACAGGTTCAACTCCCTTATAACAAAGATTGTGCCTCTTACATTGTACATCCATAATTCAATTTTAAAAGGCGTGTTTACAGAAAACAATTCCACATATCACCAAACCACATTCATGATTTTCATGTGTGCCACACCACTCCTCCCAACTTGCAAAACGTGCTTGAAAAGATTATAAATCTTCAAAACTAACTACAAAACAACCTACGTAATCACTAAATTTAATGCAACATGTTCTACCATAAGCAAAGACAACTAGAGAAAAGTGAAGGATGATCTCCTTCCCTAAAAAATCCTCAAAGAAAGAGATCTCAAACACTCCACAAGAAGACCTCATGATATCAAGCTAACATGTACACGCCATTAACTAACTAAGTCATCGAACTACCTCTACACTTAATACTATCTATTACTCCACGTCTACATGTATTCGCATAACAAACACTATGAAATAGCAAGCTATTTGCAATTCATGATTAGCTACCACAACTTTATGCAATTCATAACATATGCAAATCAAAACATGTTTTTTGTATGCATTCAATGGATGAAATGTTTGATAAGAAAATTAAGCATTTATGTAACAAGGCGCATCTTTCCACATTTTCCCTCAAGCCTAAGTTTGTATAGAAATACATGAGAATTTTTAAATTTATAGCCCTTCAGTCCTCTGTAGTCTTCAAGGGCGTATCTCGCATGTGTATGAGATTAACACTAGCTAGTCACACTTAATTCTCTTTTGTACATGGGACACATGATGAATATACTCACTCCTTTCAAGTGCCAAGTATTTTGCTTACTCAAAGTCAATGACCCCCTTTCAAAATGTTATGGAGGTTGTTAGATAATTCATCTACAAAACTTGAAAGGCGTATGAAAACAAACAATTCGTTATCTACGTTGTCCCCCTCCAAATCCAACATGAATATTTTGAGAAGGTGTGTTGTTTAACGAAGCATGAAAACGGAAAGCACTCCATACAAGTTAATCTATGAACTTCTTCATTGTATATGTCCATTTTTATAAACAATACATAATACAACATCATAATACATTTTTCTTTTTAAGTTTGTGCCGTCCCCCAAAATGTAAAACTATATGTGGTGATTTGGTCATAAGTGCATCTCAAAATCATCACTTTTTATACATACATGTATGCTTAGATAAACTTTTCTCTTCTGACTTGATGAATTTGATCAATAAAGAATGAAACTTCTTAGGCAAAGACAAAAAATCAAGAACCATTCTTGATAAAGGGAATCAAATAAGTAATTGTGCATTAGAATCTTTTAGTAGCTTTTAAACAAGAAATTACAATCAAAACACAAAACCACCCACCCCACAAAAAAACAATTTTTGCTTTAAAAAGTGTAGTATAGAATGTATAAAATAAAATTTAAGATATCATATTAAGTTTCTGTACATTTTCATGTTAATTTGAACCTGTTTTGAGCACAGATCTTAATACATCACCTAATGAAGTAGTAAAATACGCTAGGCAAAGAGGGGTTGATCACAACCTTGCCCATTACAAAAGTGAAAAGTGTAATTATTGATTAGATAAGTATGTGTGGTTTTTAGACAAACATGTGGATAGATGTTTTGAGGAATGTTGAATTTGAAAAATTTATTGAGATGAAACATCTACCTGAACATTCGTTTCTCACAATAAAAAATGTGTATGACCAAAATGCAAGCATAATGTATTCATCGACAGGTACATGGATATATATGTTACCTACTTGTCTAGAAACAAAATTTGATAAAGATAAACATCCTACTAATAGGAGCGTTTGTAATAGTAACATATGTTGATAGCCAAAATTCAAGCATGATGTCCTTTTGCAATCTTAAAACTAAGATAACCGCGAATGTCTTTGAGGTGTACCACCCGTGGAACATTGGGCGGAATGGATCTCAATGAAAATGCATAAAATGTTATTCATGCACTTAAGTTTTAAGGCAAACTAGATCTAGCACCACCTTGTACACACCTTGAATACACTTTGACTTCATCAAAGAAGAGTGTATGACAGATGTTATGAAAACTACATAATACAAGGTACATGAGGTAACTTATACATATACATACTAATGTTTCCGCATGTAGTTACCCTATAACATTAACCATCCGTGTAAATTGTTTGTTCCACAACAGGGGGATAGGAGACGTATGACTTAAGAGCATGAATTGTTTCCCTTGACCACAAGGAAATGTTGGAGTGATGAAAACAGTTTACGTCAAAAGTGTAAATAAACCCATATAGTTGAGTATTAATGGCATAACTTTAGACCTAAGATGTAATTTCACAAACATTAAGGGTATGAATGGAGTTCAAAGAATATAGAGTAATTGTAAAGCATCATATATTAATTATGGAAGGATAAGAATTATGGTGTCCATTTCTCCAAATTGGTTCATGAAATCATTTTTCTTATGTACACAAAAGCATTTTTGAACGTAATCATACAAAATGAATTGTCAGAAACAACATCAAATGTTCAACACAATTTAAATTTAGGGATTCTATCGTATAATTTGTTCTTTGCCAGAAATTATTAAGAATGTGAATGTGGTTTCATTGGACATAAACACAATTTCAACAACCATATCATTACTGAAAGGTTCACATCCCATCAAAGAAAAGAGATGCCATTAACAAAAAATGTGGAAATAAATCCTTTGAGTACAACCTTGTCCATTTTTCAAAAAACCCCTCACATAGTTTGATTTGAAATGGACAAATTATTGGATATGAAAACAAAAAGATTACCTTGTCTTATAGTGGAAAAGAAGTTTGTCACTTCTACAAAGCATTTCGTGTATATCAACAATGTAAGAGTAGAGATGTGTAAGTTTGCTTGCATGAAAAAACAAGCCAAAAATAATGAAAACCTCGTAAAAACAATGTTCATGAAGAGAAACATTCATACACAAGCTTGTCCATATTTGAAGCGAATAAAAGTGAAATTAACTAAAGTAGGACCCAAAAAAGCTCCTTTATGCAAATGGCACCATACCCTCATCCAAGCATTACAAAAAGAGGAGACAATCAGCCACAAATGTACCTAAAAGTTGTATATTTGTCAAAGTTATCTTTATTATACCCAGTTTGGCTTCAATAGAAGGATAATGGATACAACCCAAAAACTTTGCAAGTCCTTATACTCGCACTTATCACGTTCTCATAGCAGGACTTCCAAACATGGAATGAAATCTATAGTTCATGGAATCCAATACATTGCTTGTTTAGGTTTCCATGTGTTATCACTTTCAGGATTCTGCTCTGGTATAAAAAGCAGGTGAAAGACACTTTTCATTGTATATTGGGCCTCCAACACTAGTTTACCCAAGCAAAACAAGAACTACGTTTCCTCCTCGTAATACTTAAAAACCCATTTCATGACCTTTTACTACCTTACCCCTTTTGAACTATGGGACTAATGGATTTTCCCACAATTTTCACAACTTTGAAACCCAATACCATACAAAACACGTGCTTTCCATTTCTTATTTATGTTCATGAAAGTCACCAAATTTATACACATTTTTAGATCTCTCAAGGGTGGCCCTTGTACACAATCCTTCTTACTTTACCCACCTTGTCGCTAAACTAAACATTTAAGAAACATGTAAGTAGATGTCATATCCCCTCCAAAATTTCTTGAGTAATGTTTTTATCATGATGCAAACTATTAATCGTGCCATTCATATATATTTGTACTAAAACAAATTTTGTCTCTCATTTCCTCTTAGGAAAACATTAACTGAAAACATCTATTCAAACAAATTGTACACAATGTTAAGTACTAAATTCTATGAGAATATTGGCCATTAAAGTGTAGAACTAATGAATATTCATCAAGAAATGTTCTATTTAGAAGCATGGGGCATTGCACTCATTTGACTCTTGGCAATTTGTTTACTATCGCAGAATATCTACATCTACACAAGTCAGAAAATGGAAGCCATAACAACTTTAATAAACCCTAGAATTGGTGTCAGATTTCATCTTCATTATCATTCCTGTCATACTTGAATACAATGCAAAATAAAAGAGATATATTATAGCCCAAATCGTCCATATTTTCCAATTTTTTAATGCGCACTCACAATATCCTGCATCAAAGTGGACTTTTGCATGTACATAAACTCGACATGGAATCCCATGTGAAAGAGATTCTTTGTGAAAGACCATGGCATTTGAGTTCTACTCATATAAGGCGTAGAAATAATTAAATAATATGGAAAAAAATCGTGGTTCAATTTGATTGCGAGGTGGTCCCCTAAGGGAGAATAACATACATCGACTTGATTTTGCACAAAAAATCATACTTGATGTGTTTTGCAAGAAGTGGCACATCACTTTCTCTCAAACATTAGTTTTATGATCATCTTAGTTGTATTTGTTTTACTCACGTAATAATATTTCAGAAATTCAAGGCATTCTTAACACTTAATAGGAACATATGAAGCAATTGCCATGTGAGAGTTGAATTTTTTTTTCAATCATCTTGTACAAGTCACACACATTCCTTCATCCATTTGTAACAGATTAAACATTCCCTTTCAAGATTCGTACACATATTTGTACTTTCCATAGTTCAATGATAAAGTCCCTTCATAACAAGATAAATGTCTATCAACGTACAACATGGACCTCACAGATGCGATGTATGACCTTGATACATGATCACATTATGCATGCAACCAACCCTTCGTAAAGAGTATCAAGAGAGAATCCCAACATCCATCATGTCATAAAAGGCCTCATCAAAATCCTTTAAACTAATGTTTTTTGGAGGACAATCCCACTCCTCAAAAGGACAACACATCAAGTTGGCTTGGTTTGGTCAAAATGCATTATTTGTGCCTTGGACTTATGTCCAAGTAACAAAACATTAACCTCGATGAATGGAGGACGAAAATATTGAAATTCTACCCTGTATAACATCTACATTCCTCTCAACACAAAACTGAGGCTATGTTGCCTTAGATTCCAATTAGGGAAGGTTGGTGAACTTACCACTTTACTCTCCTTGAATTTCCTTATGACCCTTGAGGTGCTCAAGACCTTCCATGTCTTAACAAAGTCGTCACTTGGCTGAGGTGGTTATGTCACAACCTATTTGGTTACGTAACTATCTACGCCATCTATGGAAACAACCTCAAACGCGGCCCTCTCAAAACTCTTGGAAAGGGTTGAGATCATTCAAGTGCATTTGCTTTTGTCAGATTTCCACACAACCACGACAAAAGCTGCGTTGGCCATACTATCATGTGAGGACCTTGACTTGCTTAGCTCCACTGCTACAAAAATGAGTAAGTTGTTTTCATGTTTTTTGGAACTTGACTACATTATGAAAACACAAGACCAAGTACAACGATACTACGTTCAAGACTCACATCAACTAAGAAGCCACAATGTGCTCTAGTTGTGTTCCGAGCCTAAGATGCGTGCAACGCCTTGTCAAATTCCTTCCCTTCTGGCATTTGTCTTGTCGTGATTTCCAAATTAAAAGGCCTTCAGGAGTCAAGGTGCCTCCTTGCCAAGGTGGCAAAACTACTTGCCTCATTGGGTCAAAGAAGAAGACCTCTAAGAGGATCTAGATTCAAGCACCCGTTTGGAAATTTTACATGAAAGGGTGGTGATGAAAGTTGTCATTGAGATAGTCTAGAATGCTCAGTTGTTCTAGTGGCAACCACAAGCCTCTTTTTACACTACTGCTCTAGATTTTTCTAGAGGTTTCCATCCTAGTATTTCCACTTACAGTAGTCCCTATGGTCCCTAGTACTCCATCAAGGGTAGTGGTCTTGACGATCCCAAATGTTGATGTAATCAAGCGCATTGTTGCAGGCCTCGCCAATGATGCGACCATTATTGTACGAGGTTGTGCATGTGATAAGCAACCTCACTATTACTTGTAAAATGTTGGATAGTAGCCTTCTGGGGTTGCTCTTTGCATATCACCTTGTGTGAACCAGTTCCAAAGTTGTCTTATGTTGGAAAACAACCTCAGCTAGATGGGTGAGGAGTTTTCTCCACACTATTTGAACAGGTGTAGATGTTCAGGTCCTGAATCCAACCATTTGAACTATAAACATGGTATTCTTCTACTTGCATAGTGGAAAATTGCCTCTGGGAATGCTTCTTGTAAACCACATAACAAATTTATAACTTAGTGTAGAAGGCTCCGGATTAGATTTTGATTATGCCGAGAAGAAGCATAAATCCACTATAGATATCAATATAGTACAACACCCCGCTTTGATAGGTATGCTTGTGATTCTGAAGGCATTTCACACCAAGATTCCTCGAAAGCCAGAAGTCAATTATTTCTTCTGTTTCCATGAGCCTTGGTTTGATGAGAAGAATGTATTTTCCTCTTTAGAGTTGAAAGGCATCATAACGAACTTGGAGAATTTGATTGAAAAAATAAACTTTTCAATTATTCCTACTTTTATGAGTTGAGAAACACTTTCTTCAATCTTTCCATGTGCTTGTGCGGGTTTATGGTTTGCGCGATTAGAAAATGTGGAGACTTGGAGCACCTCCTCCATGTATGACATCATTTATCTGATACATTTTCTCAACTTCCGGCTTGTCTTCCTTTTGGACTCCAAGGTCGGGTTCCTCGTAGCATGTAAGTTGCTCCTTGGAGATCCCAAGTGCAATTAAGGTGTGCAAGGGTGTTGTCTGCTACTCTTTGAGATGTAGGATTACAACATTTGGATGATGATTTCCTTTATTGAAAATGAATAAGGCGAGCTGGTAATAAAAATGTATGATGACCAAATCACAATTTTCGACCCTCTTCTTAGGTGGAGGTGGAGTGGAGAATTCCATTTTTGCAAGTCTACAACTCATTTTGGTGGATGTGCATGCATTGTTGCATTTTTGGGACAGCTCATACAGTTTTGTGCTTGTTTGGAGACATCCCTTTGCCCTTGTTTTCAACTCAAAAGCATAGTTGTTTTTAGGAATTTGTCGTTTATGGCAAATCTGGTATTGTAACCGTTAAGGAAAACTGGTTTTCCCTCTCTTACTTCACACTTTGCATAGAATTCCTGGATAGTACTAGCATAGTTATTCTTTTGATTTCTATTGGTAGATGGCACTATTGTACTAGAAGAAGATTTTCTAGTTAGGATTGGTTTTCTTGGAGGAGATGACTTGGTTGCTTTTGGTCCTCGTGCAATTTTAGGCTTTCGCTTTTCTACTTCACTTGCACACTTACATGCGCATTCTTATTCTTCATCAATGTTTTCATCGCTTTTGCAGGTATGGGAGATGTTGTAACTACCCTGGGCTTCCACAATATTGAAACAATTAGTTTAGATGTTGACTCAAAGTTGAATTTGGCCCCTGCTATGAGTGGGCATACAACATGGAAATTTGTTCCATTGAAAGCGTTGTCCATCACAAAAACTAGTTATGTTGCTTTTGGATGCCTACTCCTTGTCCTCCTTTTTACTACTGGTCAAGGGCAACTGGACTTGCGGCTTTTGCATTGAAACGTCGTGGGTTTCATGGTGCTTAGTGGGCATGCAATTGCGAGCAAACAATTACTTGAATCAGCGAGCAACAATGAGTCACGAGCTTTACGTCGCGTCCAGATGTAACAATCCTTTGTTTGCTTTGTGGAATGCTTATGCAAGCAAGTTGATGCGTTTTTTTAATCTCTTGCTTCCATTGGTGTATTGCCATGCTTATGTTGTGATTTGCCTAATTTTGTAGAAGTACATGCAGCAAAACATGTTGCAATAAAACAAACATCGATGATTTTCCAACTCGTGCTGCTTGCTACTACTGTTAAATATGATGTTGATACTCATAACTTCCCATAGCAGGCAGTTGCCTATTTAAAGACAAATGGTAATGGGACTCCACTTTTGTAAATTTTGAGGGTAATGTTACTGGTCCACCTCTCATTTGATATCTTGTGCAAACTTTGACATTGTTGGCCCATTCCGTAAAGAATGTGCTACATGTTGCTTACTAACCTGTTCAATACCTACACCTATGGCCTGATTTTGGGGCGACGTTTATCCAAGATGGCTAAGGCGCAAAGTGATGGTGTTAATTAGAGCTTGAATGACTTTGCCCTCCTCAATTGTTGCACTCCCTCTTACTGCTCCACTTTTGACTAACTGTGCTTCTTGTATCATGAAGCAGAGGGCAATTCTTATTATGTATCGAACAACATGACGTGGGTGCACATTTTCATCTTTTGCGTGCGAATGTAGTCGTTCATCTTTTGTTGGTATTGGAACAGTGCGCTTGAGGTGAGTCCACAGTCCAGAAAAAAGTTGTTAAAGATGTTTTTTGCAATGCCTTTTTTCCAATAGTGTATTGTTTTCTCCAAACTAGATACGTGGAAAAGGTGTAATATACCGTCAAGGAATTCTGATCAAATCTCATGTGTGCGTATGTCGATGTGTTTTCTCATCCTTTAGAGTTGAAGAATAGGAAAGGCCTATTCAAGATTTTTTGTCACCATGGATTTTTCTGGCACTCTCTTGTCAAAATCCAATGTTGTAGAGAAGGTTTTGCGAGTAGGTCAACTCTTGTTTGATAGATGTAGCTTCAACGTACACACCTTTGACAAATATACATGTGGTAATGCATGTTGCTTGCTTGACCATATGATAACTATGCTGGATAAGTGGCACATGAAGCCACTGGTTCTTTTGTGATCCTCCTCAATGACTCCAAAGTCTAAGCTAATGTAGCACTTTAGCTTCAAGTCTTTAGAAATGCCAACACAATATGATGTGTCCTTTGTTGCTCTCACGTTCACGAGGGCATGATCAAGCTCTTTGCATGTGTGAGTTGAGCAAGTCTCATTTGCACGTGCAAGGTCCCCCACAACATATAGTAGGTCAGGATGTGTGTAGCTTGTAGCGTGCATGAGTGATCCTACTTTGCCCGAAAAATTTGTTTAACTCCTCCCCTTTTTTATGTAATGGGCTAGCTGCTTCTAGGTCAAAGGTGTAGGTACATGCAGCATGGGCACATTAAAGCATTCATAGAATTTGGTGTCGGAGATTCCTTGGCTTAGCATAAATTCCCACAAGTTGTGGTTCCGTTTGATGGTCATGCCAAGGTAGTACTCGAAGGATGGCATGAGTGTGATGTTCAGCTCCTTGGCTATTCTTGTACTTGTTTATCGGATGAACTAAGAAAATGGTCTCATGATAAGGATATCATGTATGTACACGACTGTGTAGCAATCACGATGAATGTGAAGAGTTGGTTCATGAAGAAAGAGACACTTTTCATAGCCAACAATTCAGAAGTGCATTAAGCATTTTGAACTAGAGGATTGGGATATGATTGAGGTCGTAAAGGATCTTTCTACACCTTGTAAGCTCTTCTAGTCTCATTGTTGTATCCTTCCAATAGTTTAATGAACAACATAGTGTCAATATCTCCATGTAAGGAGGCGTTCTTTACATCAAGTTGCTACACTATGTAGTTTTGAACTACTGCAATGGTAAGCATGATACGTGTCATTGTGTACCTAGTCATAGGTACGTAGGTATCAAAGATTTCCTTTCCTTCTACCTACGTAAAGCCTTTTTCACAAGACGCACTTTTCACTTGTCGATGTTGCTGTCAGATTTTGTCTTCATGTAAAACACCTTTGTGCCAACAGGTCATGAGTGTGTGTCCCACGTTCCAAGTTTTATTGGATTGTTTTACTCCACGTCGAATGTTGTTTTCCACTCTCTTAATTTTTGTCCACTTCAACGTTTTCAAGTTATGTGGGCTCTTTTCACTCGCTAGCAACAAGTAGTGGCTATGCCTCCTAGCCACCTTTTGAATAGTTTCCTCGAGTTCCACAAGACTGAAACATGTCGTTCATTAGCAGGCTTGTCGTCCAATGTGGGGCTTTTGATGTGGTTAGCGTCAAGGGGCACATACATGCTCATTGTCTCCTTATGCACCTCATCCACATCAGCAAAGGTGAGTTGAGATGAGTCTGCTGGTACATGGGCCGCCACAAGTGCTTCAATTGAGGAGTCGTAGAAGATTTGTAGCAAATCAGGAGTTTATGCATATTTTTCATCCTAAGATGCATGCATGACATTCCAAAAACCGATGTTGTCACTTTTGATGACAATGCACCAAGTCTCTTGCAAAGGACTCCCAATCTTTGATGTTAGAAACATGTCCAATGAATAGCCCCCAGAATTTCTTGTCTGTCAACTTCCTCCTTTGCTCCTTTGGAATATGTACAAGTGCAATGCAGCCAAATCATCCGAACACTTTGATGTCTTGCTTTTCTTTGTGCAAGCCCAAAATGGTGTCATGTTTGGCGAGTTTTTGTGCAACATGCGATTGCGCACCTAAATGGCTTACTTGAGAGATTAGCGCCACAAGTCGTTGCTCAGTTGGGTGCTAAGATGTATTGAGCGTCTCTTGTATGGTATGACGTGCAAATTTTGCAATGCCATTTTGTTATATAATAAAGGGCACTAAAAACTGCTGTACGTTGCCCATGTCTTTGGGGTAAGACATGAGATAAGAGTTGCTGAACTCTCTAATGCTGCTGAAGCGCAAGACTTGCATCTTCTTATTACTCTTACTCTACGCCATGGCCAGATACCTGAAAACATTTGTTGGTGCCTTATCTCTTGTCTTGTTGCATCAATCATAAAGAGGAGGAAGTATCAATTTCCTAAGCTCATTGTGGTCATTAGTACTGGTCCACAAATACCTATTTGGACCAATTTGAGTTTGTTAACGACATCACACTTGCTTTAGGAAGAAGCACTTGTCTTGGCAAATATTCCTTGATACATTCTTTGCTAAGGTTTGTTATGCCGTTGCTTTCACAATATTTGAAATCGTGTCCCTCAAATTATTCTTACATTTTCATGGTTTAATTGAGTTGATTACTGATGTGGTAAATTCTCTTATGCCACGTGGACTTATTTGCACCTATAAGTTAATGTAGACTGGTAGCTCCATAAGGAGTCTCTTTAAAAGTCGTAGAAGGTGGTCTAAAATCAAGCCAAATCATGCCATGGGGATGGAGACATTGTTGAGTAAGAATATCCCCTTGATGGCTTGTAATGGTGATGTTGTCATCCTTGCTCATAATCAACTACCCTGGAGATAGAAAGTTGATGATGATTCAGGTATGTGGAGAAGATCTTCAAACTTCACCTGAGCTCTTTTGTACCCTATAACTATCACTATACTATTTCGCAATACAGACACTTGTCGGCTGTTAGCGACGATAATGAAACCCTTAGTGCTAAGTTGCAGATTCAAGAGACAATTCCTGCACAAGGTGATGTGTGATGAGCATCCACTATCAAGGTACCACACAAATGATGAGCAAAAAAGATTGCTCTTTTTTACATCCATGAGCTAGAACACGGATTTCAATTAGTCGAACTCATTGGTTCCTCGTTTTTTCCTTTCTACAGTTCTTTGCATGTGGCCGATCTACTTGAAGTAGTGGCATTCCATCAGGGGTGGTGATCCTTCATGTTGGCCAAAGGAGTTTCGAGTGCTTGTGTTTGGTGTAGATTGGGCCTTTAAATGAGAGGATGCTTTGTTTATTTTTTATTGGCTCGTCCACAACAAGTGAGTTGATGTGATGAGCAACTACTACTTAAATGGGTGTTTGTGGAATAAGGCTAGCTTTGTCCTTTGCAAGCTTATTGGTGTCTTGCTCCATGAGTAGAGTTGTGCACACAAAACCTCTTGCTTGAACTTCATCACATGCTTTACGTTCTCCTAATCGCGTGTTAACGCACTGAGGAGAAGTTTAAGAAACACGAGCTTCGAGATAGGAGCATCTATTATGATGAGGTGATCACGAAAGGACTTAGCTTTGTTGATGTAGTCCTCTATGTTATCAAAGATGTTCAGGCTGATGTCTGATAGCTCAGTTATTAGGTAAGACTTGAAGGTGGAGTGTCCCAACATGTAGGTCCACAACAAGTAGGAGCAAGCATGATGGGCAAGTTTGGTTGAGTTCTCCTACATCCTGATTGCTTGTTGAATGCAAGGACTAAGTTGTTTCTTCAAACCCATATATGTAGCTTTGGAAAATTACGTGAATTCTGACTTGATGCGGGCTTTCTGAATACCATTTCAATGCATTCGGTGTCTCCGACCCTGTACAGAACCACTCCCTCAAATGATCACAAACACTTTGAAAGAGGGGTTGTTGACGTTAGAGGAAAAGGTGATGTCAACATGTAATCAAAGTATTTCTTCTAGATATCATGTATAGTTTGTGTATTGTTTCTCCAATGTTATTAGTTTTTATGACATGTGCACATAAAAACCTCAAAGTTTAAGAAAATTCTTGATGGGACATTGAGAAAGAGCGGTTATTAGATGAATAAGATATGTTAGGAATTGGTTTGATGTATGGCCACAACCATGTTAAAATTCAGTTTTGAGGCTTGGGCTCGATCTTTCAGGTTTTTGGGCATAAGTGAGAATAATGAGAATGTTCACTTTGGAGCATATAACAATCCTAAGGGAATCCCCCTTTTCATGGGAACATTTATGGTGCCAAGGATACATGGCTTATCTATTTCGGGTGTAACTCATGACAAATAGAATACAAAGGTACTTTATTAACTTTGAAAAGTGTATTATAAACTGGCATACACGGATCAATACCTAAACAAATCTATGCTTCATGTTCTGACACAACGTTTCGAATGAAAATCAAATTCCAAAGTTTTTTTGGTGTTAGGACTATTCATGGATGGGGCTTGGGCAACAAAAGTATTCACTATTGGAAGGCCTGTTGGATCTCGAGGTCATCTCTCTTCTACTTTGGTAGCCAAAACACGGATTTTCAAGTTGGGAGATGGATCAATTGAAGATTATGGCTGGTCTTTGTACTGATACCATTTGTCTATAGATTGTGCACGAACAGAAGAGGTATCCTCATGCTTGGCTAGCAAGTACAGGCAAGTTCATATGGGTCCTAGAGGAATGTCGAGCATGATATGTCATCTAGGTTGGAAGGTTAAGTAACATTGTTTTGGGTGTCGGAATGTTTTATAGCAACAATTTTATTGAAGGTCATATTCTTCTAAGGATAGGGAATTGCATTAACATATGAGAAGGTATTGGTGAAGAGGGCCTCGTTTCTTGAAATTTAAGATGATTGATTCCATAAGGGAAAGAGGAACTTTGATCTTTGTCCTATATGTTCACGTGTGATGTATGCATGGATTCAAATGCTGTCACTGAAATCATTTTGTGTGAAGTTTTTGGTTAGTTGTCATGAGTATCTCTTTTGATTTTTTTTTGGAGTTTCCATCTCAATTTTCAATTAATTTCGAAAGTTAGAATGTATGGTTTGATTATGGGGTTCAAGTGTTTTCTCGAAGTTCTAGATTGAATTTTTGTGTCTAAACTTGAATCTTCAATTTGAATATAGTGTTCAAGTTTCAAGTATGAGTTTTAAATACATACTCTACCTTGAATACATCATTCTACTTTTAAAATTCTAGAACATAAAAATATCATTATGATGATTTTGTAGTTTTTGTATTGGGACAAAAGCGTGAAACGTTGTTGCAAATGTATGTTGTTTGAGTATTGATTCGCAATATAAGGTCAAGTTTTTTTTTTTGAATTGCTTTGAATGGAGAACTGGACTCAAGAAAATGAATTGATCATTCTCAAAAGAAAAGCATACATATTGATCGAGAGGGAGAATGAGATGGAGATATGCATGAATACATATACACATACATGTATATATTTATACGGATACATGTTGTGTGTGCGTGTCTGTTTGTGTATGCGTGTTTGTGTGTGTGTGTGTGTGTGTGTGTGTGTGTGTGTGTATGT
>SZWC01006285.1:94473-106171 GCA_023375785.1 Penium margaritaceum | reverse complement strand
AAAGGCAAAGCACCCCCCACCCCCCCCCTCCCCCCGCACATCCCCCCCAAGTCAAACGCAATCAAACGCAGCAGACTCGCAGGAGCATGTGGTCAACATGGCCAAGGGAGGAAGCGCTGATCTGGAGCTCTGGCACCGAAGGTCGGGGCATTCGGTGTCCGCAACCATTAAGGAGATGGCGAAGCGCAACAAGGTGCACGGCCTCGTCATTGACGGTGTAGCTGACGTAGCAGAAGATGCACTAGCACAGAAAACGTACGAGCCTTGCATTTTGGGAAAGGCAAAGTGCAAGCCATTCAATGAGAAGGGACTCACGCAAAGGACCTGCTCGAGGTCGTGCACAATGACGTGTGTGGACCGTTCAAAACGCCGTCAAATAGTGGCTTGAGATTCTTCATCACCTTCATCGATGACTGCAGCAGGAAGCTCTACATGCACTTCATGAAGCGAAAAGGCAAGGTTCTGGACTGGTTGAAGGAGTACGTCGCAGCGGTGGAGAGACAGACTGGCCGGAAGGTCATAGCGCTACGCAGTGACAATGGTAGAGAGTACGTGAGCTGAAGCAGCTGGATGGAGCAGCAGGGCATCAAGTGGGAGCCCTCTACGCCGTATTTGCCACAGTCCAAGGTAGTGGCGGAGCGGGCAAACCAGACGCTGCTTAGCACGATGCGGATTATGCTTGTGGATAAAAGATTTATGCGAGGGTTTTGGGCGGAGGCTGTGCGTACAGCGAGCTACACCATCAACCTCACCCCAACAACGGTGCTGAAGGGCAAGGGCAGCTGGAAGATGCCCAAAGAGGTTTGGAGCGGGCAGAAGCCAAACGTGGCACACCTGGAGGTGTTCGGGTGCAAGACGCATGTGATGGTGCAGGTGGCACAGCAACGCGTTAGCAAGCTGGAACCACGGGAGAAGTCGTGCTTGTTCCTCGGCTACAAGAGCGCACAAAAGGCGTACCGACTCTGGGACCCATGCATGCAAGACATCATCCGCAGCCGTGACATTGAGTTTGAAAAGCAAGAGTGCTTCAGCAGCAACAGCAGCGACATAAGTATGGGGAACCTCTATAAGAGGGGGAGTTGTTCCAGCTCCTTGACTACGAGGAGGATCAGACGGACACAGAGGTTGATGATACGGTGTCGGAGTATGACGGTGCAGCAGGTGCAGCAGGCAACGCGAAGGACTCCGACGATGATGAAGCTGGGCTGGAGATCCGGCGGAACGATCCGTCAAAGGAGGCACCGCGGATGCCAAAGCGCGCACTCTTCACAGAGTTCGCGTCAGGCGTCAGAGAAAAATTCTTCGGACGCCGCCTATCCAGTTGATGGCTCAACGGAGCGGGAGAGATCCTCGGGGAGCCATCCGGTAGATGAATTACCGGAACGGGTAGAGTCTGAAGGATTGCAGCAGAGCGACGAGACGCCAACAAAACTATCGTACTGTAGCAGGAGGTAGCGGAGAGTGGGGAAGCATTTTGACGCAGGCACCGGTTGATGGATCGGCAGGATGCGGTGAATGTTGGCTGCATCAACGGAGCCCACAGCCATGCAAGAGTCACTTGCGCGGCCTGAGCAGAAGCAATGGGATACCGCCATTAAGTTAGAGTTGGCGTCCATTGCAAAAACTGACACATAGCAACTGGTTGAGAAGCCCAAAGACGCCAAGGTCATCGGTCCAAGAGGGTCTTCAAGACTGAGTACACGAAAGGTGTGGTGGACAAGTACAAGGCACGGCTCATGGCAAAGGGGTACGCACAGTGTAAGGGCAAGCACTACAATGAGACGTTTGCCCTGTCGCAAAGTTCACAAGCATCCGAGCGATCCTTGCGGTGGTAGCCGCAAAGGATATGGAGCTCCACCAGATGGATGTAAAGACGGCCTTCCTCAACGGCATCATCGACAAAGAAGTTTACATAGAGGTGCCAGAGGGGGTGGAGGCACCGGAAGGCAAGGTGTGCAAGCTATGGAAGTCCTTGTACGGGCCAAAACAATCGCCTCAATTTTGGTACCAACAGATGGACAGCTTCATGGCACAGCTTTGCTTCAAGCGCTACAAGGCAGATCACAGTGTATACGTACGGCGTGGTAAGAAGCTCTATCAGATTGTTGCACTCTACGTGGACAATCTGATCTTGTGCTCCTCAGACCTGCCGAGCCTACAGCAACTAAAAGAGTAGTTGAGTAGTAGGTTCCACATGTTGGACATAGGGAAGCTGGATTTCTACCTGGGGGTGAGCAGTACGCGGAACCGGAGGGCGCGCATGCTTGAGCCAGGGTAGGCCAAACACGTGGCCGAGGTGCTAAAGCGGTACTGCATGGAGGACTACAAACCAATGTGTAGTCCTGTCTCCATGCTCTCTAAACTGAGTGCAAGAATGGCACCACAAACAAAAGAAGAGCTGGAGGATATGGCAAGGGTATCCTACACATCGGAAGTGGGCAGCCTCATGTACGCCATGGTGGAGACTCGACCAGACTTATCCTACGCGGTGGGCCAAGTGAGCAGGTACGTGACCGATCCAGGGTCAAAACACTCGGAGGCGGTCAAGCGTATCCTCCGCTACCTACATGCAACTTGACACGCGTGCCTGAGGTTCGACGTCAAGGGGCAGGCTGACCTCTTGCACCTCGTCTACTACACGGATGCAGACTATGTCGGTGATATGGACAAGCTAAAGTCCACATCCGGCTACGTGTTCTTCCTTGCTGGTGCACGGGTCTTGTGGTGCTTCAGGAAGCAAAACAACAATGCCAGCTCCACAGTGGAAGCAGAGTACATCAGACTGGCCAAGGTGGTCAAGGAAGCCGTGTGGCTCCGCAGGTTGCTGGGGGAGCTGGGTGTACCGCAACAGGAGCCCACGGTGGTGCAAGAGGACAACACTAGTTCCATTTCACTGAACAATAACCCAACGCATCACAAGAGAAGGCAGCACATTAATGTGCACTAACATTATGCACGGGACATGGTCGAGAAGGGGCAGGTAGTGCGTTGCAGCATTCACAACATGATTGCTGATTTTTTGACCAAAGTGCAAGCCACGGACCGGCACGCAATGAGCGTATCCGGCCTTGGGATGACCAGGTATGGTGGGCTAGAGGGTGCAGCACAAGATGAGTGAGATCAAGCAGGAGCAACGGGCATGGAAGGTGCAAGGGGGAGAATGTTGAAAAGTTGCCCCTCTGCATGTCCAAGTGCGGTGCCGGGAGCCGTAGACGAGCCGCCATAAAGAGGAAAATCCGCACTTGCAGATCAAGCAGCTCAAGGATTCCTCAGATCATAAAATGGATGATTTCCCCTTAATGTTGATGGGTCCATGAATCCGGTGAATTTGTTTGACTGGAATCGGACAAGTATCAAGGGAGATATGGGCTTCCAAAGTTGGGATGTGCGCGACAGCTCTCAGAGCCGGCCGCGACTCGACTTCCGTGGGATACTGGACCGGACCGAGTAACAAAAGTACTTTCGAAGACTTTTCTCCGGAAGGTCTGCCGAGGTGTCCGGTGGATAATCAACTGGATCATGTACTACAGTTTGTTACCGAGAGACTTAGCCAAAATCCTAGCTCGGTGTCTGAAACTCATTAGTACAGTACGTTTTGTTATTGGGGACTTCGTCCAAATTCTGACTGCAGGTCAGCGGACAGGTTTCAAACCTCATCACACCCCACCACCAAACTCGACCCAAAAGTGGGAAAGGTGTTGATTGTTTTTGCTCCTTGCTCAATGCTTTAGGACGGATCAAGAATGCTCTGCCCCTTGTGGAGGTATGGCCCCTGGATCCATTGTGATGTAACTCAACTATGCTCTGTCTCATGTGAGATATGACCTGTGAGTACACAATGTGGGTGAGTGGTTACCTTGGCCACTTTGTTGATTTGGCCAAGTGAGAGGTCATGGGTTTGATCGTGGCCCTATGCACATCTTGTTTGCTATGGAAGCTTCCAAGAAAGAAATTCCGTAGCTTCTTAGACTATACATGCTTGATCTGTCACCTTGACACTAGGATGCTTATGTGTTAAGCCCACAGTGCAAGTCTATTCGTGATGTGGCTGGTTGAGGCCACTTCCTAGGAATGTGCATTTCAGTTCTAGGACAGGACAGACAACTATAAAAGGACTTGTCTAGCATGCTGATCAATCAACCCTTGCTTGATTCTCTCTTGTACATTGACGTCTTGAGCTCTTCTTGAGATGTATTGCTAAGGCGTTAGTACTCTTGAAGGTGAAAGTATGCCTGATTAAGTTTGGGGTGCACGACACATGTCAACAAAGGAAGGAGGCTTAAAAACCTTTGTAAGCTTTTCGGTTTTGCGGTTTCTCTGCTTGAGGTGGTTAGCTCAGTAGCTAACAGAAGGTGCATGGAAACAGTGCAGAGAACTCCTGCACCACGTGCAATGGGATCTGCGCCTTGGGAAAGGCGCTTTGCACGGGAAAGAAAGCATCACGGCGTGTGCGGGCCATGGAGGCGTTAGGCATTTCTGTGGTGGGTGAGACCTGCGCTTCAGCAAGCGTAACTTGGGTGCCACTTGGCCGAATTCCGCATGGTTACGTGTGTTGGAAAGCTCATAAATAGCCCTATAAGTATTCTGATCATGTCCATGTTCAGAACCTAACACAAAATGACGTTGTTCCCTTTGCTTAACTGACTGTCTCTAAGTTCCTGCTCACATAGCGTGAGGCGACCCGAAAGCTCACACTCAGTCTCAGATTCGCCCAAAACAGAAGACATAAACCACTACATACAATCAGAAAAATGTTGGAACCGCCAAGAGCACCTCCTTCAATGTGTTGTGATCACGAACCATCAAGGAGGCTTTGGATGGCTAATGCACACGCCTGTGGACTCGGCCTGCCCACAACAAGTCAGATGCAACATTGCAACCAACTTAGAACTCTCGAGAGACTAACTCGTGACCGACAGGGCATGTTAGGTGCACTTCAATGTAGTTCACATGGACACTCATGCCAAGGGCCTTCTTTCTAGGCTTGCTACTCTGAACCCTGCAATAGGAACGTCTAGGTGCCAAGTCGACTATCCATTGATTCATAGAGGCCAGTGGTTAGAGACGGCCACCAAGCTCAAAGGAGTAGCCCAAAGCTGACGTGCTCACCTTTGGCTGCACAGCAAGCCGTTGGTCCACAGTCCCAAAGAAAGAGAGAGAATATAGGACGATCATGGACAGGTTCAAGCTTGTGCAAGGGGGAAGCAGGTATAGGCAGAGAACCAGATACTGCCACTGTCACGAGACCATGTGTGCCTAAGAAAGCTGGTAAAGGCACATGTGTCCCTTTGGTGACCGGCAATGGCACGAGAGCAGGGGTGCTACAGAGGACAGACACTGGCACAGGAGCAGGTTTACTAGTGGCAACACACTCGCACGAGAGAAGATATATCAAAGGTGAATAACAGCAGCACGACAGTAGGTGTCTTACAGGGGAACAACACTGGCATGGGAGAAGGTGTTTTAGAGCAGACCAACACTGGCACTGGAGCAGATGTGTCACACAGGAATGACATAGTCACTGAAGCAGGTGTGCCAGATAGATCTGACAAGGCCACTGACCAACGACCAAAATGGCAGGATCGTCATAAGTCAGAGATCAGCCCTAAATGAGAAGGTCCTGATGGGCCCATCCATTGGTCTATACTATCCCATCTGCCAAGAAGCCACACAGGTGGGAACATTGTTTGCGGCCAGCAACAAAATGCTAGGCAGGTGAAAGCAGGAGAAAGCTTCAAATAAAAGAATATCTCAAGACTCAACGATGAGGTGGCTAGCAGGGTAGAAAAAACTCCAAGCCTTTAACTGCAAAGAATTTTCAAGAAAGGCACACATGAAAATTTGAGGTGATACCTTGGACCCCTGCTGATCCTCATTGTACTAGACGCAGGCTAGGGACCCCCATGCATGAGCAAGATGGAGGTCAGCATAATGGACAAACCACAACTTGTGCAACATGACATGGTCCGGAAGAGGACCATACGACAAGAGGTTCAAGACCCATGTCATGTAGGAGAACCCCTCAAAAGACCAAGGACTCTGGAAGACCGCACTCAGACCACATAGCATGGACCGCGTCCTCCATGGTGTTTTTCGAGAGCTAGTGAAAAACACTATGCTTACCAAAGAATGTGTCCATCTCACCTAGGACATCACCACCAGGATTCAAGAGGAATGTTTGGAGAATATGACAAGACTAACGCTCAGCCATCACCAACCACAAAAGAAGTCCTAGGGAGACATCATTCTTGTGGTGGAGGTTGTAGACCCATCTCATCCGGCTGAATTCATAGGTTAGTGGGAGTACATCTCACCTCCGATCTGAGGTACACTCAATAGGGAGGGGTCCCAGAACATCCGAGTGGACCAACTCAACCGGATGTAGTTTCTGGGAGGCAGAGTCGGATTAAGTGTAGTGATGCATCTTACCCTCAACGCAGAAGAAACAGTTGGTTTTGGGTGGCTTCTCAAAGGAAGTTGTGTCAAGACCAAGGTCTTGTTGAGTCCAAAGGATCTTGGACATACTGTACAAGCTCACATAGCAAAGGCGATGGTGCATCAAACATTGGTACTCAGGGGAGGGTGTAGAAAACTTTTCCCTTCGCATACCCCATCGTGGCATTGAGTGGCGCCAACGAGCCACCAAAGAGAGGAAATTCCTCGCATTTGCATCTAGCGACTCGATGATTATGCCAAATCAAAATTGGATATTGTCCCTGAAAGGTGACAAGTTCCTAAATCATGTGGAAGTTAGATCACCGGAATTGGACAAGTAACAAGAATGCATGAGCTTCCAACGAGGGACTTATGAGAAGCGGCTCGGGGATTCAGCCACGACTTGACTGCCGATAGAAAATCTGCCAGAGTCAGTAACACAAGTACATCTCGCGAGTTATCCCCGAGAGACTGCCCGGTCACTCCGTTAGGCAGTCCGCCAGAAAAAAACTATGCAAGTTGTTACTGAGAAACTTAGTCCAAATCTAAGCTTGTAGTCCGCAACTCAGTAGTACAGTTTGTTACTCAGGGACAGTCAAAACTCATAATGCAGGTCTGCAGACAGGTTTCAAACCCTGTCAAACCTCATCATCAAACTCAACAAAGAAGTGATTGAGGATGGTCAAAATAGTGCAGGAGACCCTCCATCACCCGTAAAGGGATATATGTCTCTAGAAGGGTGCTTTGTGCATGAAGGGAGGTGTCACGGCGTGTGCGCACCATGAGGGTGTTAGGCATTTCTGTGGTGGGTGAGACCTGCACTTCGGCAAGCATAACTTGGGCTTTTCTTGGCCGAATTGCGCATGGTTTGGTGCATTAGAAAGCTCATGACTAGCCCTATAAATTTTCACATCATGGCCATGTTAAGAAAATAACATAGAATGTTGTTGTTCCCTTTGCAGAACTAATTGACTCTCAACTCCTGATCACATGACGTGAGGCGGCCTGAAGCTTACGCTCACTCTCACGCTGGCCCAAAAGGAGGACATGAACCACAAGAGACGGTCACACACGTTGGAACTGCCACCATGCAGTTCTCTAACAAAAGGGTTATGCGCCTACAATTTTGACCGTCTCCAAGTGGGTCACGCCTTCTGCATCGCACGTGACTCTCATTGTGGACAACGTCACAGAGAAGTCTGAGAACTTGTGGGAGTAGAGGCTACGCAATGAGCATTGAAGGCAAGTACATCCAGAAGCATGCGGGTGGCCCAGGCTTTGGGCAATGGAGGTGGCATTTTGAGCTTCACCTCCTGCATAAGGGGCTGTTGGACGTCACGTTGGGAAAGGAAGTGCTTTGACAAGGCAACGGATAAGGAGGAGGAGAAGTAAGCCTTCAAAAGAACACAGAGGTGCTCATTCTCCTGGTATCTGGGATAGCCGAGTTCCATTGGGTCTACTTCCAAGGCTACATGCTGGCAGCCAAATCTTAGCAAATGTTTGGGGCTTTCCACCAATTCAAGTTTCTTGAGGAGACAATCTTCACGATGAAGCGGATCCTCACAGTGAGAATCAAGGAGGAAGACGATGTCATCTCCTTCATGTAGGAGATCGAGTTGCTTACCTCAGAATGCAATAATGTGGGGTGGAAGGCTGACACGCAGCTACAGGCGATGGCCCTCCTCATAGCCCTACCTTACAGTTGGAGACAGCCCATCACCGCACTGGGAGGCTGTTGGAAGGACTAGCTCACCTATGATGCGGCCGTAGAGTACATCCACCACGAGGCCTAGTAATGGAGCTACATAGAGCCCTCATCTTCCTCATCGGCCCTCGTCACCAAAACACGTGCTGTTGGAAGCAAGGGCACACGAGGCGACAAAAAAGATGGTGGCAAGAAGGGTGCTAAGAAAGGTGTGTGTTGCAACTACGGCAAGGAGGGCCACTGGGCCTGTGAGTGTGCGGAGGAGGTGAAGGCCGACAGCAAGAAAAACAAAGGCAAGGCGCTCCTCAACGGCATCAAGAACCACTTCCTTAAGAAGGTTAGGAGGCTGTGCCTAGATTTGGAGGCGGAGGACACACCCAAGTCCAAAAACTGGCATTTTTTAGCTACGAGAACTCCTCGAAGTCAATGGTGGTTGCAAATGACAAAACTGAGCTAGCGGCCGGCCAAGGTGACATGGAGGTGGAAGTCATGGTGGGTAGTGGGCTATAAGAACTCGTCGTGTGTAATTTGTGACGTGCATCACGTCCCCATCCTGGCTGACATTTTTGAGTGTTAGCCACTTGACAAATAAGGGGTATGAAGTGCTCTTCCACGGGAAAGGCGTAGTGATGCTCAATGACGAGGCATCAAGGTTGTGCTGGAGGCAAAGCGCAAAGAAAGTCTCTACATTGTGGAGACCAATGTAATCTCTGTGGCATCAGACGTAGGAGCGCGTCGTCAACATGGCCGAGGGAGGAAGTTCTCATCGAAGGCTCTGGCACCAACGGTTGAGAAATTCAGCGTCAACGACCATTAACAAGATGGCAAGGCACAAAATGGTGCGTGGCTTTGTCATTGATGGTGCAGCTGATGCGGCAACAGATGTAGCCATGTACAAAAAGTGCAAGCCTTTCATTTTGGGCAAGGCGCAGCATAAGCCGTTCAATAAGAATGGGGCTTGCACATGGGTTCTGCTGGAGGTCATGCACAACGAGGTGTGTGGACCATTCAAAATGTCATCAAATCGCGACTTGAGGTACTTCATCACCTTCATTGATGAATGTAGTACAAAGCTCTTCGTGTACTTCATGAAGCGGGATGGCAAGGTCCTAGACCGGTTGAAGGAGTATGATGTACTGGAGAGCCAGACTGGCCGAAAGGTCGGGGCGCTGTGTAGCATCAATGATGGAGAGCACGTGGACTCCAATGGGTGGATGAAGTAGTAGCGCATCGAGTGGAAACCTAGTATATCATACTTGCCACAGTCTAATGGAGTGGCAGAGCGGGCAAACTAGACGCTGCAAAACGTTTGGCACTAGTGGGTGCAAAGGTACCCAAAAGAATGCCTACCACTCACTCATGCATGCTGCCAAAGTTTGGAGAACCCAGTGTTCACCAATGGTGAACACTGTGGAGCTCAAGGATTATAGACTAGGAGCGGACAGAAACCCGTTGCCTTTAGGAGGACTGAATTAAAGCACATTTTTGTTCCTAATCATATTCATGATACATCAAATTCTTATAGCATGTGATCTAAGCTTTCCAACGCATACAGGAACACCCAAATCAAAGTAGTAGAGCCCCTACTACGGCCGTCAAATCAACCCTTGGTGGAGCCGCACACCATGCCTTGTTTGCTAGGCCAGGGGAGGTGCTTCGACAGTCACCTGTCAAAGCGCTCTCCTCTGGCCCAAAATTCAAATAGGAGTTCATCCTGGTCAAGGATATCTCCCTAGTTACCTCCTTTGTGGTCTTGGTGCATTTAGCCCCTGTTAGAGTTGAACGTGGATCACCAGTCGTGGAGTATCCCGTCACCCATGACGAATACAAGATTTTACCCGCCCAACACCCAAATTCTGGGCTAAGCTAACTTTGTGAATACTCACTCAAATCGAGTGATTCAGAGCTCGGTCTTCCATGGAAAATTCCAAGGAATCCAACTTAAGAAATCCAAGGAATCCAACTCCCTAGTGGTGAAAGCAGGGAATACGATCAACAGCACTCGTGGCGAGGATCGCACCATGTCAACATAAACATGGT
This sequence comes from Penium margaritaceum, assembly GCA_023375785.1. NCBI lineage: Eukaryota > Viridiplantae > Streptophyta > Zygnematophyceae > Desmidiales > Peniaceae > Penium > Penium margaritaceum. The sequence goes on along the minus strand of SZWC01006285.1, from coordinate 95,991 downwards.
GCGGACAATGCTTGTGGATGGAGTGTTACCGCTAGGATTCTGGACGGGGGCATAACGTACAGCGAAATACACCATCAACCTCATCCCAATAGCAGTGCTGAAGGGTAAGGGCGGTTGGAAGCCGCATCACGGGGTTTGGGGCGGGTGCAAGCCAAACACGGTATACCTGAAGGTATTTGGGTGCAAGGCATACACGATGGTGCAAGTGGCTCAGTGGTGTGACAAAAAGCTCGATCTAGGGGCAAAGCTTTGCTTTTTCCTTGGCTATGAGAGCGTGCATAAAATGTATCGGCCGTAAGACCCGTGCACTTGAGAAATCATCCGCAGCCTTGAGGTCAATTTTGACGAGCAACAGAGCTTCAACAACAGGAGTAGCAACATGAGCATTGTCATCCCTCCAGAATAGGGGGCTGGTTCTAGCTCCTTGAATATCACAGGATGCTGGTAGATGTATAGGTTGAGGATGCGGTGTTAGAGCATGGCAGTGCAGTAGAGGCAGAAACCGATGCAGAAGACTCCAACGACGATGTAGCTGGGCCGAAGATCCGTCAGAAAGATCAGTTGGAGGAGGCAGTATGATTGCCAAAGCACTCATCCAAGTGGAGTCCGCATTGGGTTTTGGGGGAGAATCCTCCGGACACGCCACTCGTCCGTTCAATGATTTTTCAGAGCAAAAGAGACCCTGAGGGAGACGTTTAGTGGATGTTTTATCAAAGCAAGCGGAGTCCAAAGGATCGCAGTAGAGCAATGAGCCACCACCAAAACTGTCACGCCATAGCAAGAGGCAGTGGAGAGAAGGAAAGCGATTCAATGTAGGCACCAGCCGATCGATTGGCATGGTGCGGTCCATGTTGGATACATCAAGAGAGCTAATGATCTTGCAAGAGGCTCTTGCTCGGTCCGAGGGTGAATAGTGGGACGCCGCCACCTGTTGCTTTTTTATGCCCCTTCGGTCACTGCTATAGCTTAGCAGACAGATTGGGCATGCACTGCTCTCTTGGAGTAAGTCCCCCACATCTTGTTTGTGGTGCAAGTCCAAGCAAGACACCAATAGTGTAGCACAATAGATAGCACGGTGGACCTAGGAAAAACAGGTCATGCGATCAAGCCTTGATGTGAGCAAGAAGGTTTTTGACCTTCCTGCACAGAGGAAGTTTCCTAGACATTTCTTCATGCATGAGGAGGACGTGCTACTTGGCGGCCAGTGGATGCGCTTATTGGCGAGTTGGTGAAGTGGTGTGGAGTGGCCACCCCCAAAAGCCTACTGTCCACACACCTTAGATGCCAGGCTTAGGACTATATGTACCAGGCTCATTCCTCATTGTAAACATACAAGCAGGCCTCAGATGCTCCTCATAGAGTCGTCCAACTAAGGAACAGTGTAAAGAAGACACTGGTTGGTCTAAGCCCCAGGAGTTAGTCTCTGACTAGAACATTGCGCAAAAGTGACCAAGGGTTAAGTAGACACAATTGCTAGAAAGTGATTGCCTAGGAGCTACTCAGTGTGGAGCTATGATC
>SZWC01006285.1:78216-88742 GCA_023375785.1 Penium margaritaceum | reverse complement strand
TGCACAAACTCTACTTTCTACCACGTGCTGGGCGCTTCTGGCTACCCCCAGCAGCAGCACCAGTGCCACTTGCTGCTGTTGTGGCTGCTCTCTTTGGACCACGTGTGGCCGCAGCTGCTGTAGGTGAGCTTGGACCTGCATCACCCCTCTCGGTCCCAGCTGCCGCCTCCTCATCATCGGCAGCCTCTGCATCCTCTCCCCCTCCTTCCCCCCCACCATCCCGAGCTACTGCTACTGAGGTTGATGGAGCCTTCTCACGTATGCAAACACGGCGTGCATGTGGGAGGCCAGGGCAGTCCCCCATCACACGGATGTTTGCCTCAACCTCTACCACATCATCATCAAATGTTGCTGTTCCTCCTCCTCCTCATCCTGTCCCTCATCATCACTATCCTCATCACTGTTGCACTCTCCCAAATCCTCCTCCTCCGACACTATCTCCCCGTCATCCTCACTTGCCTCCCCTTCCTCCTCGTCTGCTGCCCTGACCAGCTGCTCTGCTACACGTCTTCCTTTGCGCCTGTATTGCTTGCGGAGTCTGACGTTGCAACACACCATGAGCTCCAGCGTTGACACAAGTAGACGATTCCTCCTTGCAGTGTGAATGAGCTCATGGGTGGAGAATGCTCTCTCACATTCAGATGAGGAGTAGGGTTGGGACAGAATCTTGAGTGCCAAATCACGAAGAACAGGCATGTAGGCAGTGAAGTTCACGTGCCATTCCACAGCAGACATGGTGCGGCATTTCACCTTTGCAACAGCAGCAACAGCCTTAGCATTTTTGCTCACGGTGATGGTTGGGTTGATCTCAACCATGACGTGAGCCTTCTGGAATGCACTCATCTCCTTCATGAGCTGGTCATGCTTCTCCTCAGGTACAAGAGCATCTGCCACAGACTGCCAAGCCTGCATTGTCACGTAGTCACTTGACAAGTCATTTCCAAAGTGCTCAGGGTGGACACGTCTGGCAGTAGCGTACAAGGGACAGTTCATGTTCTTCGACCAACGGTGGTTCAACCGACCCAAGACAAAGTCCACGTGCACCTTTGCAACCTTGGCTGCTTTCTTCCCTCTCTTCTCCGNAACAGGTCATGCGATCAAGCCTTGATGTGAGCAAGAAGGTTTTTGACCTTCCTGCACAGAGGAAGTTTCCTAGACATTTCTTCATGCATGAGGAGGATGTGCTACTTGGCGGCCAGTGGATGCGCTTATTGGCGAGTTGGTGAAGTGGTGTGGAGTGGCCACCCCCAAAAGCCTACTGTCCACACACCTTAGATGCCAGGCTTAGGACTATATGTACCAGGCTCATTCCTCATTGTAAACATACAAGCAGGCCTCAGATGCTCCTCATAGAGTCGTCCAACTAAGGAACAGTGTAAAGAAGACACTGGTTGGTCTAAGCCCCAGGAGTTAGTCTCTGACTAGAACATTGCGCAAAAGTGACCAAGGGTTAAGTAGACACAATTGCTAGAAAGTGATTGCCTAGGAGCTACTCAGTGTGGAGCTATGATCTTGAGGGTGATATCGTCTCCTAGCTGAAATGCTAGGAGCGGACGGTAGGTGCCATTGTGTCGGCCCTGTTTTCTTGTCCGTTCGCCTCAGGCCGGTTGACAAAGGGTTATGGGCCCACAGTGACCAGTTGTAAGGCACGCTTCGCTCAACTCTGGTACGCTCTTTCCAAGTGCGCACGCCGGCTCCATCAGCTCCATCACCTCCATCAGCTTCATCAGCTCCAATGGCTTGGTCTGCAGCTAGCACACAGGGACCAAGGATAAGCTCTGCCCTTGGAGGCACGACCCTTGTGTCCCAACCAGGACAAGCTCTGCCCTTGGTGGCAAGACCCTGGGTGTGTTGGTGTAGATGTATTCTCTGTCTACAGGTGAACATTGGCTGGAGGGGTAAGCAACAGATTGCATCCTAAAACCGGTAGCATACATCAGCTTACATCAGCCTACATCGGCCTCAACGCAGCAAAGAAGTGGGAAGCACACAACGGAAACAAAAATGATCGACCCATCAGAAGGATTGGGGGCTGCCGCAGGGCAATCCTCCAACTGAAGAGTGTCTACCACAGGGCAGACCACTGGAGCAAATGTGAGTGCTACGTCACTGCCGCAAGGTCTTGGACCCTTGCGGCAGTTAGGAATCCCCATTTTTTAGGAGATTGACTTCCCCCTTTGGAGATGGCAGTTCGAGCTAGAAATGAAAGTGCGCGGCTTCATCAAGCTACTGAAGGGAGAGGAGCAGGTTCCCGTGGAAGGCACACCCGGGCATGAGGCATGGATGGATCAAAATGATGTTGTCATGTCATTCCTCAGCAACACGATAGCCAAGAAGCATGTTCCCATCATTGCGCGGCTCACACTGGCTTCGGATGCTTTCGCCCAGCTGAAGCGTGTGCACCAATCCACCTCCCTCGCGAACGGATTGTTCATCCTACAATGGCTTATCAGCATGTGGGTGAATGAGGGGGAGTCTATCCCTGATTTCTTACAGGAGTTTGAAGGACTCTTTGGCGAGGCTCGCCAAATGAACTAGGACCTTGATGAAAAGATGCAGGCCATGATCCTCCTCATGGCACTACCGGAGAGCTGGAGCCCAATGATCAAAGTCATGGGTGGTCGGAAGGAGAATGACCAGACGTAAACGGCAGTGTCCGAGTACGTGCAAAATGAGGCCACACGTCGCATAGTTAGTGATGCGAACTTCTCAGCATATGCCACACGCTACAACGGCAGCGGGAGCAAAGGGTTGGCCTCTGGTCAGAACAGCGGTAGCGGTTGCGGTGTAGCGGAGGCAACAATGGCGGCAAGGCTCCCAAGCGACAGGGAAACTGCCGCAATTGTGGCAAACCTGGGCACTGGGCAAGAGAGTGCAGATCGCCAAAGAAGGAAGGCGGCGCGAGCAGTGGGAACAAAGGCGTCAAAAAGGGTGGCAAAGAGGCCACCAACATAATGGCTCAGAGAACACCTCTAGCAAAGGGAGTGGCTCTACTCAGGCCAGGAGCCTTCGGGCTTGACTCCGGCACCGACCATCACTCTAGCGATAACCAGACTGGATTTGTCTCCATCGGTCCCACTGAGCGGCGGTTCAGATGCGAAAACATCAGCATCGTGAATGCAGAGGGTGTGGGAGACAAGGTGGTGAGCATCAGTCTCAACGGTGCGGAGGAAAATCTGTGGCTGTGTGACGTGGTCTACATGCCCTCGTTTGTGGCAAACCTTCTGTCTGTTGAGAAATTGCCCCTCCGCATGCCCAAGAGCGGCGCCGGGAGGCGCCGATGAGCCGCCAGAAAGTGGAAACCCTGGGCCGGCGGATCTGGCAACTGGAGGATTGTCAGATCCTGAAATGGAGGATTGCCCCAAAAGATTGACAAGTTGCTAAATCCGGTGGAGGTTGTTTCACCGGAATCGGACAAGTATCAAGGGAGATATGGCCTTCCAAATTTGGGGTAAGCGCAGCGGCTCTGGGAGTTGGCTCCGACTTGAAATCCAGTCGATAATCGACCGGACCGAGTAACAAAAACGCCATCTGGAGAAATTGTTCCGATAGGCCTGCCGAGGCATCCGGTGGATGATCCACCTGATCCTGTAGTGCAGGTTCTTGCTGAGGGACTTAGCCAAAAACCTGGATCAGCGTCCGAAACTCAGAAGTACGTTTTGTTACTCGGGGACAGTCGAAATTCTGACTGTAGGTCCGCGACAGGTTTCGAACCTCGTCACACCCCATCACCAAATGCGTCCCAAAAGTGGGGAGGGTGCATGGAAACTGTGCAGGGGACCCCCACACCATGTGCAATGGGATCTGCGCCTTGGGAAAGGTGCTTTGCACGTGAAGGAAGGCACCACGACGAGTGGCATCGTCAGGCTTCTGTGGTGGGTGAGACCTGCGTTTCGACAAACGTAACTTAGGCTACGCTTGGCCCAATTGTGCGTGGTTTGATGCATTGGAAAGCTCATGACTAGCCCTATAAATGTTGTGATCATGTCTATGCTTGAAAACTAATGCAAATTCCCGTTATTCCCTTTGCAAACGTGAATATCTCTAAATGCCTGCTCACATAGCGTGATGCGACCAGAAAGCTCACGCTCATTCTTAGATTCGCCCAAAACAGAAGACGTGAGCCCGTAGAGTCGATCAGACAAACATTGGGACCGCACCACGCAGATCCATCCTAAAAAATGGTTATGGGCCCATGGGTCTAAACGCCTCCAACGTTCACGTCTTCCGTTGTGCACGGGATCGTCATCTTGGACGTCGCCTTGAAGTTCCAAGAACACGCCGGAGTAGCAGCTGGGCACATGGCGCAGAGGGAGACGCAGCCTGTTTATAAGTATACAGGTGGCCCGGGCTTCGGGCTATGGAGGTGGCAGTTTGAGTGCACCTCTCGCATAAGGGGCTGCTGGATGTCATGTTGGGAAAGGAGGTGCTCACAGAGGCGACTGCTACGGACGTAGAAGCAAGCCTTCGAAAAGAAGAACACGGAGGCGCTCATGCTCCTGGTGTCTGGAAGAGCCGAGTCGCAGTGGGGCGACTTCCAAGACTGCAAGCTGGCAGCTAAAGCTTAGTAAAAGCCCTGCGCCATCCACCTATCCAAGTCGCTCGCGAAAAAAATCTTCGCGATGAAGGGGCTCCTCATGGTGAGAATCGAGGAGGGAGATGATGTCATCTCCGCCATGCAGCAGATTGAGTCGCTCACCTCAAAATGCAATGACGTGACGGTGAAAGATCGACAAGTAGCTGCAGGCGATGGCCCTCCTCATAGCCCTACCTGACAGTTGGGGACCACTCATCACCGTTCTCGGAGGATGGCTGGAGGACAAGCTCACCTATGGGACGATCACAAAGTACATCCACAACAAGGCGCAGCGACGGAGCTGTGGGGAGTCCACATCTTCCTCATCGGCCCTCGTCACCAAAACGCGTGGTGGCGAAAGTGGGGGCCGAGGAAGCAACGAAACGGGCGGCGGCAAGAAGGGCGCCAAGAAATGTACGTACCGCAATTGCGGCAAGGAGGGCCATTGGGCCCGTGAGTGCCCGGAGGAGGTGAAGACCCGCAGCAAAAACAGCAAGGCCAGGTCGCTCCTCAACGGGAACAAGAACCACTTCCTCAAGAAGGCCAACAGGCGGTGCCTAGATTCCGGGGCCGAGGAGCACACCCAAGTCAAGAAGGTGGGGTTCTTCACCTACGAGAAGTCCTCCAAGTCAATGGTGGTCGTGAACGACAAGGTCGAGCCGGCGGCCGGCCACGGGGACGTGGAGGTGGAAGTCGTGGTGGGCGGTAAGAAGGAGCTGTTCACAATTTGTGATGTGCAGCACGTCCCCGGCCTCGGTGACATCTTGAGTGTCACCCGCTTGACGGACAAGGGGTGTGAGGTGCTCTTCCACAGGAAAGGCGTAGTGGTGCGCATTGACGGCGATGGCGAGGTCGTGGTGGAGCCGAAGAGCGAGGGCGGTCTCTACATCATGGAGACCAAGGTGGTCCCCGTGGCATCCGACGCAGCGGACTCGTAGGAGTGCGTCGTCAACATGGCCAAGGGAGGAAGCGCTGATTGAGAGCTCTGGCACCGACGGTTGGGGCATTAGGCACCAGCAACCGTTAAGGAGATGGCGAAGCGCGACATGGTGTGCAGCCTTGTCATTGACAATGCAGACGTGGCAACAGATGCAGCAGTGCACAAAAAGTGCAAGCCTTGCATTTTGGGCAAAGCACGGCACAAGTTGTTCAATGAGAATGAGGCTCGTGCAAAAGACCTTTTCGAGGTTGGGCAAAGCGATGTGTGTGGATCATTCAAAAACCCGTCAAACAGCTGCTTGGGATACTTTGTCACCTTCATTGACGAGTGCAACAGAAAGCTCTACGTGTACTTCATGAAGCGGAAAGGTGAGGTCATGGACCGCCTGAAGGAGTACGTCATAGCGGTGGAGAGACAGACTGGCCAAAAGGTCAGAGCGCTACGCAGCGACAATGGCGAAGAGTACATGGGTTGCAGCGAGTGGATGAAGCAACACGGTATCAAGTGGGAACCCACTACGCCGTACAGGCCACAGTCCAACGAATTGGCGGAGCAGGCGAACTAGATGGTTCTCAACATGGTGCGGACCATGCTTGTGGATGCGCGGTTGCCGCGAGGAATCTGGGCGAAAGCTGTGCGTAGAGCGAGCTACACCATCAACACCGCAGGAGGTTTGGAGCGGGCACAAGAAAAACGTGGTGCACCTGAAGGTGTTCAGGTGCAAGGCGCACGTGATGGTGCAGGCGGCGCAACAAAGTGACGGAAAGCTTGAACTGCGGACAAAGCAATGCTTGTTCCTTGGTTACGAGAGTGCGCAAAAGGCGTACCGACTCCAGGACCCGTGCACGCAAGAGATCATCCGCAGCTGTGACGTAAAGTTCGATGAGCGACAGAGCTTCAGCAGCAGCACCAACAACAATAGCGTTGTGAACACTCCAAAACAGGGAGAGTGGTTCCAGGTCCTTGAGTACAAGGAGGAGCCAAAAGACGCGGAGGTCAATGATGCGGCGTATGAGCGCGGCGCTGTAGCAGGTGCGGCAACCGATGCGGAGGACTCTGAGGAAAATGTAGCTCGGCAAGAGATTCGGTGGAATGATCCATCAAAGGAGGCATCCCGGATGTCAGAGCGCGCACTCCCGGTGGAGTTCGCATCGGGTGTCGGAGAAAAATCCTCCGGACGTGCCGCCCGTCTGGTTGATGGTTCACCGGAGCGGGAGAGGTCCTCGGGGAGCCGTCCGGTCGAAGATTCACTAGAGCGGGAAGAGTCGGAAGGATTGAAACAGAGTGACGAGACGCCACCAAAACTGCCTCACAGCATTGGGAGGCAGCGGAGAGCAGGGAAGCGTTTTGATGCAGGCACCGGTTGATGGATCGGCACGACACGGTGCATGCTGGCTGCATCAACAGAGCCCATGACCGTGCAACAGGAGCTTGCGCAGCCCGAGGGGGAGCAGTGGGACGCCGCCATCATGTTGGAGTTGGCGTCCATTGCTGAAAACAACACGTGGCAGCTGGTTGACAGGCTGAAAGATGCCAAGGTCATCGGCTCCAAGTGGGTTTTCAAGACCAAGTTCACAAAGGAAGGTGTGGTTAACAAGTACAAGACGCAGCTCGTGGCGAAGGGGTATGCACAGCAGTGTTGACCTAGGTACCTCGGACAACGAGTACAACGATGTCCACAACGGTACACCGTTGTAGCTAGGGGGACCCACATTGATGTGAGCCTGGGGGGAGTCTTGAAAACCATGAAAACCACAACTTTGGAGTGCAAAACACTGGTCACATAAGGGCTACAGCAAAGCCTAAAACACCAGTTTTTAACACTGTTCACTTTTTTTAGAGACACCCATTACGAAGCATGCTTGGACCACAAGTTCACTATCCATTTTCACATGTTCTACTCTAAGTACAAAAATGCCTGAAACACCCAAGTGACCTGTTCATTCATGTCTAGTACTGAAACATCTTATTGGCTCACAAGCATGTATAGCTTTCCAGCCAAATAACAAGTGTACAAGATTTGGATGTTGCAGACACAAATCCTTGGCTCACAAGCATAAGACCATGAGTCAGGCATTCATGGACTTCAGCCAGAAGAAGGACAAGTTTGCAAATTGGACACTTTAACACACTTTTGTCAAATGGAATTGAGCATGATGATACTTGTGCACAAACTCTACTTTCTACCACGTGCTGGGCGCTTCTGGCTACCCCCAGCAGCAGCACCAGTGCCACTTGCTGCTGTTGTGGCTGCTCTCTTTGGACCACGTGTGGCCGCAGCTGCTGTAGGTGAGCTTGGACCTGCATCACCCCTCTCGGTCCCAGCTGCCGCCTCCTCATCATCGGCAGCCTCTGCATCCTCTCCCCCTCCTTCCCCCCCACCATCCCGAGCTACTGCTGCTGAGGTTGATGGAGCCTTCTCACGTATGCGAACACGGCGTGCATGTGGGAGGCCAGGGCAGTCCCCCATCACACGGATGTTTGCCTCAACCTCTACCACTTCATCATCAAACGTTGCTGCCTCCTCCTCCTCCTCATCCTGTCCCTCATCATCACTATCCTCATCACTGTTGCACTCTCCCAAATCCTCCTCCTCCGACACTATCTCCCCGTCATCCTCACTTGCCTCCCCTTCCTCCTCGTCTGCTGCCCTGACCAGCTGCTCTGCTACACGTCTTCCTTTGCGCCTGTATTGCTTGCGGAGTCTGACGTTGCAACACACCATGAGCTCCAGCGTTGACACAAGTAGACGATTCCTCCTTGCAGTGTGAATGAGCTCATGGGTGGAGAATGCTCTCTCACATTCAGATGAGGAGTAGGGTTGGGACAGAATCTTGAGTGCCAAATCACGAAGAACAGGCATGTAGGCAGTGAAGTTCACGTGCCATTCCACAGCAGACATGGTGCGGCATTTCACCTTTGCAACAGCAGCAACAGCCTTAGCATTTTTGCTCACGGTGATGGTTGGGTTGATCTCAACCATGACGTGAGCCTTCTGGAATGCACTCATCTCCTTCATGAGCTGGTCATGCTTCTCCTCAGGTACAAGAGCATCTGCCACAGACTGCCAAGCCTGCATTGTCACGTAGTCACTTGACAAGTCATTTCCAAAGTGCTCAGGGTGGACACGTCTGGCAGTAGCGTACAAGGGACAGTTCATGTTCTTCGACCAACGGTGGTTCAACCGACCCAAGACAAAGTCCACGTGCACCTTTGCAACCTTGGCTGCTTTCTTCCCTCTCTTCTCCGCCAATGGAGCAACCTCTTCACAACAGTCCAGCAGCGTCTCATAGATCTCACCTGCTCCTCCTCCAGGGCTGTCCGCTACTCGCAATGCTCTCACCACTGGCTCCAAAAGATCCTTCAACTGCCTCACCTGCACCGAGAACACTCTGCGCCTCACAATGCGGCGGACTTCTTTCTTGCGGGCCTTGTACCCGCTGTCCCTTTTGCTTCCCAGCTGCTTCCACAAGTCAGACTCAACCAGCTTCTCAAGGTTCTCCTTCTGCTCTAGCAGCCTCTCTGCCATACTGAACACCGATACAAACCGGGTGTCACAGCGATTGACCAACACCTTGCATTTGGTCCGTGCCTTCAGCCACCCACGCGGCATCTCATTGTTGCGGAAAAAAGATACAACCTTCTCACAACGAGCAACCACTCCAGCCCCCCATGCACACTTGGCTACGTCTTTCATCACAAGGTCGATGTTATGTGCGCAACAGCCCTACCAGAATATGCTGGGGTACTTCACAGCCGGCTCACCAAATGCCTTCTTGTTGGTGCTAGTGTTGTCACAAATGACAGACACAACCTTTGAGGGGCCCACCTCCAAAATTGCAGCCTCGATGATGCTGGCAGTGTACTCCGCATCCCTTGACATGCCGCTGGCATCTCGGCTGAAGATGTGCACGCTCCCTTGCACATTGACGGCCATCGCATTGTAGATGGGCCGAATCTACTTGTCGCTCCATTCGTCGACGGCGAGGCTCGTCCCGTAGATGTCCCAGGCTTGCTTCAGCGGGATGTCCAGCTCTGCTAGCTCCCTGTCCAGTGCCGGAAGCAGCTCCTTCACCACTGTTGAACGGCTTGGAAGGCGAAAGCCGTTGGTTCTCTTGCGGGCAGTTTTCACGACCTCCAGCATGGCAGACTCGGCAGAAAGATATGGGGTTTGCTGTGATGGCCATGACCTTCACAATGGCCAGCTGGCACTTCTCGTTGGCCTTGCGCTCGGCATGCTGGTCAAGCGTCGTTTGTCTGAAAGAAGCAGCCCGGGTGATGTCAAAGAAGGGCACCTCTCCTTCCAGATGCGTTGATGCGGTGGCACGGACAGTAGACTGCTGCTGCTGCTGCTGCTTCGGGTCATCATCGTCGTTGTCCTGGAGGAGGGTGAAACCAGCATGTGCCGCCTCTTCTTCACGCTGCCTCTTCTCCCACAACTTCCTCCATGCCACGGGTAGATCCGACGTCCCCCACTCCTCACCCATCCCCTTGTACAGCTGCACATTATGCGGTTTCCAGCCCGCTGGAGGTGGGGGCTCACGCTCAAGCCCTAGCGCATCACGGGCTGTTGGGGGTGGATGCGGGCACGTCTTGATGTTGCCATTGGACTCGCCAAAATGGCCTCTGATTCAGTCGCAGGTACCGAAAGAAAACTTCGCATAGCTGCCACAGCGAAAGCCGGCCTTCTTGGTCGGGGTTGGCCATTTCTCCACATGGCGGGACAACTCCTTCGTCAGGAAGTCACCCGTGAGGCAACGTCTTCTGGGTGGATCCCAGCGGGAAGCGTCAAAGGCCTGGGTTAGTCCTGGTGTTGGAGACGCTGAAACGTTTGGTGAGGCGCTCGAGACTGCCCTAGAGCCTTGGGTACTCGAGGCCATAGTGACCACGTCGAGTCGAGACCAAGTGTCTCGACCCGACGACTACAAGGGGAACGGTAGTGACTGCGTAATCGAGATTGATAGGCTAAGTGGGGTTGGGTGATGCGGACGGTGCTCACGGGGGGCGGGG
>SZWC01006285.1:54660-78174 GCA_023375785.1 Penium margaritaceum | reverse complement strand
GGGGGGGGGGGGGGGGGGGGGGGGGGGGGGGGAAACAACGGTGAAAATGGGCTATGCTGACATGGAATGACATGTCATGATATTTTCTTCACACATCATAACTTACGATCACTCATGCCAGGTGACAATGTGGCAGGTTCGATTCGTCCAATGACTAAATGCATGGCACCAAGTCGCAGATGTGGCAACATTTTTGTCCAATGCCTGAACTGCATGAACCACCTGGCACCACCTGGCAAACATGTAATGCATGCATATTACACAAACCCTCTATGTCCACAGAAGCCTTTGATGGTTGAAAAAAAATCTGAAAAAATCCTCCGAGGGTCGAAATGGCCGTTCGGCAAAAATCGCGTTTTCTCGAAGTGTGATGGTCCGCTGAACCGAAATTGGGCCCCTGGTGCTCCCCGAGTGCCCCTTACACCCCACACCTACAACGATGTTACAACGATGTACATCGCGGTACCGTTGCCGTTGTTACCCCCTTACAATGGACAACGAGGTCAACACTGATGCACAGCGTAAGGGCAAGCACTACGATGAGACATTCGCTCCCTTCGCCAACTTCACAAGCATCCGGGCGATCCTTATGGTGGCAGACGCGAAGGATATGGAGCTACACCAGATGGAAGTAAAGACGGCCTTCCTCAGCGGCATAATTGACGGGGAAATCTATATGGAGGTGCCGCAGGGGGTAGAGGTGCCTGAGGGCAAGGTGTGCCAGCTACATAAGTCCTTCTACGGGCTAAAACAATCGCCCCGATGCTGGTACCAATAAATGCACAGGTTAATGGCACAACTTGGCTTCAAGCGCTGTGAGGCGGATCACAACGTGTACATGCGGCGCAGGAAGAAGCTCCATCTGATTGTCAAACTCTACGTGGGCAATCTGATCTTGTGCTCCTCAGACCTGCCGAGCCTACAACAGCTGAAAGAGTAGCTAAGGAGCACGTTCTAGATGTCGGATATGGGGGAGCTAGAGTTCTACCTCGGGGTGAGCATTGCCCGGAACCAGGGGGCGCGCACGCTTGAGCATGGGCAGGCCAAATACATGGCCGAGGTGTTGAAGCGGTATGGCATGGAGGACTGCAAACGGGTATGTAGTCCAGTCTCCACGACCTGTGAACTAGCTACGGCAATTGCACCGCAAACAAAAGAAGAGAGGAAGGATATGGCAGAGGTCCCCTACCAATCGGCGTTGGGCAGCCTCATGTACGCCATGGTGAAGACTTGGCCGGACCTGGCCTACGTGGTGGGCCAAGTGAACACGTACATGGCCAATTCAGGGCCACTACACTGGCAAGCGGTCAAGCACATCCTCCGCTACCTGCAAGCAACGCGGCACGTGCGCCTGAGGTTCGACGGCAAGGGGCGAGCGGACCCCTTGCGTCTGGTCTGCTATACGGATGCAGACTACGCTGAAGATGTGGACAAGGGGAAGTCCACATCCGGCTACGTGTTCTTCCTTGCTGGTGCAGCGGTCTCGTGGTGTAGCAGGAAGCACGACTGCGTCGCCAACTCCACAGTGGAAGCAGAGTACATCACGCTGGCCGAGGCGGTCAAGGAGGCGGTGTGGCTCCGTAGGTTGCTGGAGGAGCTGGGCGTGCCGTAGCTGGAGCCAACGGTGGTGCAAGAGGACAACACCGGCTCCCTCTTGCTGACCAACAATCCGACGCAGCACAGGAGGACAAAGCACATCGACGTGAGTTACAACTACACACGGGACATGGTCAAGAAGGGGCAGGTGGTGCTACAGCACTGCACCACCCAACATGCTCGCGGATCGCTTGACCAAAGCGCAACCCGCAGACCGCCACGCAATGAGGGTGGCCCGACTTGGGATTATCAGCTATGATGGAGTGGAGGCCGGAGCGGAAGATGAGTAAGAGCAAACTGGAGCATGGCAGGTGCAAGGGGGAGAATGTTGAAAAATTGCCCCTCCGCATGCCCAAGTGCAGCACAGGAAGGCGCCGACGAGCTGCTAGAAAGTGGAAACTCCGCACCGGCGGATCTGGAGACTCAAGGATTGCTTGGATCCTAAAATGAAGGATTTCCCCGTAAATGTGACAAGGTGCTGAATCTGGTGGAAGTTGTTTTGTCAGAATCAGATAAGTATGGAGGGAGATATGGCCTTCCAAAGGTGGGGTATGCGCAAACGCTCTGGGAGTTGGCTGCGATTTGAAATCCAGTCGATAATCGACCGGACGGAGTAACAAAAACACCATCTGGAGAAATTGCTCCGATAGGCCTGCCAAGGTGTCCGGTGGATGATCCACCTGATCCTGTAGTACAGGTTGTTATCGAGGGACTTCGCCAAAATCATGGCTCAGCGTCCGAAACTCAGTATTACACTTTATTACTCAGGGACTTTGCCCAAATTCTGACTGCAGGTCCGCGGACAGGTTTCAAACCTCGCCACACCCCATCACCAAACGTGACCCAAAAGTGGGGAGGGTGCGTGGAAACAGCGCAGGGGACCCCCACACCATGTGCAATGGGATTTGTGCCTTGGGAAAGGCGCTTTGCACGTGAAGGAATGCGCCATGGCGAGTGGTGTCGTCAGGTTTCTGTGGTGGGTGAGACCGACGGTTCGGCAAACTTAACTTGGGCTACACTTGGCCAAATTGCGCGCGGTTCGGTGTATTGGAAAGCTCATGAATAGCCCTATAAACATTGTTGCCATTTCCATGCAAAAAAACTAATTCAAAATCACGTTGTTCCCTTTTCAAATGTGACTATCGCTAAATGTCTTCTCACATAGCGTGAGGCGACCAGGAAGCTCACACTCTGTCTCAGATTTGTCCAAAACAGAAGACGTGAACCAGTAGAGTCAATCAAATAAACATTGGGACCGCACCACGCGGATTATATCCTGACACCGTCTGTGTCAAAAAACACTGACAACAACATGACGGTGGTGTTCACGCAGAATAAGGCGGTCATCATAAAAAACAAGGACATCAAGGCCCTCTACGCCAACAAAGACCTCGTAGCTCAGGTTCCACGCGTCGACGGGCTTTACGTGCTATAGACAGCCGCAACAGAGAACTCGAAAGACACGGGTCATGTAAGTGCGGCGGAGGCAATGGTCGTGGCACCGACACAGGAGAACACACCAATGGCAACTCTGAAGGCGTCTTCTGGCACCAAGGAAAGAGACGCTGAGCTGTGGCATAGACACTTTGGGCACATTGCAAAGAGCACGCTCCACGTCATGCAGCAATAAGAGATTGTCTGCGGCATGGAGGGATGCACAAAGGATGCGGCTGGGTGTGGTAGCTTGTGCGAACCTTGCCTCCAAGGCAAGACAAAGAGAAAGAGCTTTGAGCGCAACGGCCATCGTGCGGAAGCCGCCTTGGACCTCATTCATACCAATGTGTGTGGGCCCTTCTGCACGGCATCGAATGGTGGCAGTAAGTTCTTCTTGACCTTCATCGATGACCACAGCCGCAAGATGTGGATATGCTTCCTCAAAACAAAGGGAGAGGTAAGAGTGAAGCTCACGGAGTTTGTCCCCATGGTTGAGCAGTAGACAGAAAAGAAGGTCAAGGCGCTGCAAAGCGGCAAAGGCGGAGAGTACAAGGAATACAAGGGCTGGCTGCGGCAACGCGGCATTGACCATCAGCCCACAACACCCTACACGCCAAAGAGCAATGGTGTAGCTGAACGGATGAATCAGACCATCCTCGGCATGGTGCGGAGCATGCTCTTTGACGCAAAACTCCCACCGCGCTTTCGGGCAGAAGCTGCAACAACGGCATGCTACCTCGTCAACCTAACACCTGCAGCTGCTCTTGGCAAGCGTGGCAAGAAAAAGGGCAAGCAGAAGATGACGCCATAGGAGGTGTGGTCAGGAATGAAGCCAAACGCCTCACAGCTAGAGGTTTTTGGCTTCACCGTATGGGCAAAGGTCCAGGCGGGAGAAGGTGGCAGCAAGCTGGATGCAAGGTTACGGAAGTCTGTTATGGTGGGCTATGAATCTGCCCATAAGACCTACCGCCTTTGGGACATGACAGCAAGAAGGCTCATCACCAGCCGGGCCGTGACCTTCAGTGAGAGGACACTAGGCAAGGGAGAGCCTCTTGATCCCACACAAGCTCCAGAACAGGGAGAGTGGTTGGTGCTGCTGGATTCGGCAGATCAAGCTCCTGAAACTGGCAAGTGGTGCTAGTAAGGCAGGCCACAGAAAAGAGTGGTGTGGCAGAGAGAGCGGTAGCGCAGGCTGACGCAACGGCGGGCTCCAACACGGAGTCGGAGATGTCCGAGGCCTCTGAGACCAGCTCAAAGGCCTGTGGCTCTTCACCAGAGGAAGATTCAACTTCAGGGTAGCCTGCACCATAGGAGCAGGAGCAAAGCAGAGATGAAGCACCAACAATGCCGTGCCGTGGCACGCGGCAAAGAAAACAAACGCCTCAGTATGACGCTGGCACCGGAGGTTGGACTGGCCTGAGCTGGTCCTGTTTGGCTCAAGGAGAGCCACTCACTGTGGGAGAAGCGCTGACAAGGCACGATGCCGCCAAATGGAAGGAGGCGGTGGACAGCGAGCTCACGTCCATCGAAGAAAATGGTACGTGGGTGCTGGTGGACACACCCCCGGATGCTCATGTGGTGGGCTCTAAGTGGGTGCTTAGGCTGAAGCAGAAGCAGGACGGCAGCATCCACAAGTACAAGGCGAGGGTCGTGGCAAAGGGATTCTCACAGCGCGCAGGGCCTGAGTACGACGAGATCTTCACATGGGTTGTCACGTCTGCCTCCATCAGGTCTCTGCTGGCTGTCGCTGCCACCAAAGACCTGGAGATCCACCAGATGGATGTCAAGACATCTTTCCTTTACAAGAATTTGGACAAATAGGTACTTATGGAAGTGCCAAAGGGGGTGGATGCATCCGCAAGAAAGGTGTGTCGGCTGGTGAAGGCGTTTTATGGGTTGAAACAGGCCCTGCGGATCTGGTACAAGGAGATGGACAGCTTCATGGCTGAGATCTCTTTCGCACACTGTAAGAATGATCCCAGCGTCTATATGCAAGAGGACGAGCGTGGCTTGCTGCTTGTGGCATTGTATGTGGACGATATGATCATGTGTTCTTCACACAAGGCCCTTGTGGGCCCGAAGGAGAAGTTGAGCAGCATGTTCAAGATGAAGGACATGGGTCCTCTTGAGTACTACCTTGGGATTGCCATCCACTGCAACCACAAAGCAGGCACCATCGAGCTCAACCAGACCAAGTACATCATGGACGGCTTCAAGCGCTACAACATGGAGGATTGCAAACCCATCAGCATCCCCATGGCCTCCGACTGCAAGCACTCCTCCTCCATGACGCCAAGAAATGAGGCAGAGCGGTGGGAAATGCAAAACATTCCGTACCAGTCCGTCGTTGGGAGCCTCATGTACACGATGGTGGGGACGCGACCTGACATCGCTTATGCGCTAAGTCAGGTCAGCAGGTTTGTGGCTAATCCTGGGCCACAACATTGGCAATTCGTGAAGTGGAACTTCCGCTACCTAAAAAAGACACGGCACATGGGACTTCAGTTTGGAGGTCTTGAAGGATCAGACTCACTGCGACTCACATGCTATACCGATGCTAACTGGGGAGGGCAGGTTGACGACAGGAAGTCCACCTCTGGCTTTGTTTTCCTTCTCAATGCTGGTACGGTCTCATGTGCGAGTAGGAAGGAGGACTGCGTCTCACTTTCCATTGCTGAGGCCGAGTACATCGCTCTCTCAGAAGTGTGCAAGGAAACACAATGGCTTTGAAGTTTGCTTGACAAGATCAAGGCACGACAAGGGGATGTAACTGTCATTCACGTCGACAACCAGAGCGCCATTGCTGTGTCAGAGGACGACATGATCTCCCGACGGACAAAGCACATCAACATTTTGTACCACTACTCACGCAACCTTGTCGGCAAGGGTGCCGTGGAACTACAACATGTCGAAACCAACAGGATGCTTGCATACTTCTTAACAAAGCTGCTTCATTGCCACTTGCATACTGCAGGCGCTCCAGGAATCGGCATGGTAGATGCAGGAGATGAAGACTAAAAGCCAAAGAAAACTGAGGTGCACAGACACAGTGCAGAGCTACAGGCTCATGTGGAAGAAAATTACCACGGCAGGTGGCCAGAGGTGCAAGGAAGAGATTGTTGTTTTTTTATGCCCCTGTGGCCACTGCCATAGCTTAGCAGACAGGTTGGGCATGCACTGCTCCCTTGGAGTAAGTCCCCCACATCTTGTTCGTGTTGCAAGTCCAAGCGAGACACCAGTAGTGTAGAGCAATGGATAGCATGGTGGACCTAGGAACAACAGGTCATGCGATCAAGCCTTGATGTGAGCAAGAATGTTTTTGATCTTCCTGCACAGAGGAAGTTTCCTAGACATTCATTCATGCATGAGGAGGATGTGCCACTTGGCGACCAGTGTATGCGCCAATTGGCGAGTTGGTGAGGTGGTGTGGAGTTGTCACCCCCAAAAGTGCCACTGTCCACACACCTTAGATGCCAGGCCTAGGACTATATTTTCTAGGCTCATTCCTCATTCTATACATACAATCTGGCCTTAGATGCTCCTCACAGAGCTGTCCAACTAAGGAAGAGTATAAAGAAGAAACTGGTTAGTCTAAGCCCTAGGAGTTAGTCTCTCACTAGCACCTTGCGCGAAAGTGACCAAGTGTTAAGTTGACATAGTTGCTAGCAAGTGATTGCCTATGAGCTGCTTAGTGTGGAACTGTGATCCTGAGGGTGACATCTTTGCCTAGCTAAAATGCCAGGAGCGGACGGAGGTGCCATTGTGTCGGCCCTGTTTTCTAGTCCGTTTGCCTAAGGCCGGTTGACACCACCAAGTTGGAGTTGGCGTCTATTGCAGAAAAGGACACTTGCAAGCTGGTTGACAGGCCGAAACATGCCCAAGATTATCGGCTCAAAGTGGGTCCTGAAGACCAATTTCACAAAAGGTGGTGTAGTGGAAAAGTACAAGGTGTTGCTTGTGGTGAAGGGGTATGCACAGCGTAAGGGCGAAAACTACAACAAGATGTTCATCCCTATTACCAAGTTCACAAGTATCCTGGGGATCCTTGTTGTGGCAGTGACAAGGAACATGGACCTTCACCAAATGTACGTGAATACGGCCCTCCTCAATGGCATCATGGATTAAGAAATCTATATGGAAGTGCTAGAGGGGGTGGAGGCACCAGAGGGCAAGGTGTAAAAGCTACAGAAGTCCTGGTACAGGCTGAATCAACCGTCTCGATGCTGGTGCCAAGAGATGGAAAGCTTCATGGCACAAGTCAATAACAAGCGCTATGAGGCATATCACACTGTATACATGTGGCACAACAAAAAGCTACATCTGATCATTGCGCTCTACGTGGACAATCTGATCTTGTGCTCTTCAGACCTACCGGGCCTATAGCAGCTGAAAGTTCAACTAAGTACTAGGTTCAAGATGTAAGACATGGGGGAGCTGGAGTTCTACCTTGGGATGAGCATCATGCGGAACCAGAGGGCGCGCACGTTTGAGCTGGGATAGGCCAAGTACGTGGCCAAGGTGCTGAAGCCGTACGACTTGGAGGATTGCAAACCAGTTAGCAGTCCTGTTTCCATGACCTTTGAAATGAGTGTAGTGATGGCATAATGAAACAAAAGAAGAGAGGGAAAACATGACAGGGGTGCTATATCAATCATTGGTGGGAAACCTCATGTACGTCATGGTGGCAACTCCACCGGACCTGGCCTATGCGGTGGACCAAGTGAGCAGGTATGTAGTTGATACAGGGCTACTATATTGGCATGTGGTCAAGCACATCCTCCACTACCTCCAAGCAACGCGGCATACATGTCTAAGGTTCGACAGCAAGGGACAGTCAGACTCCTTGCGTCAGGTCTGCTATACGGATGTAGACTATGCTAGGGATGTGGACAAGCGGAAGTCTACATCCGCCTCCGTGTTCTTCTCCATTGGTGTAGCGGTCTTGTGGTGCAGGAGGAAGCACGACTATGTCGCCACCTCCACAGTACAAGTGGAGTGCATCGCGCTGGCCAAGGCAGTTAAGGAGGTGGTGTGGCTCCACAAGTTACTCGAGGGACTAGGCATGTCATAACATGAGCCTACGGTGGTGCAAGAGGATAAAAATGGCTCCATCTTGCTGACCAACTCACCACAAGAAGACAAAGCACATAAACGTGCATCATCACTACACACGGGACATAATGTTAAAAGTGCCCCTGCCATGGATGCCGTTTGCCGTTTTCCTGGTTTGACCACTAGAGAGTGGTTGGATGTCTCATCTGATTGCAGATTTGGACCCCTTGCATTTTTCCATGCAGTTTCAAGCTTTCAGTTTCTCGATTTGGTTGAGAATTCAGAAAGTTAGCCGCATCCAAAGTTTGGGTGGTAGGTGGGTGGAATTTGGGTTCCGTCATTGGTGACAGATTAATTCCACCACCAGTGATCCGAGTTCGACTTCAATGAGCTCCAAGGGCACATGGGCCATGAAAAAAAGGGATATGGATGATCTTCTGGACCAGGGCGAGCCTCCCCCCACGTTGGGATGACAGGAAGGGCGCTTCGACAGGCCACCGTCAAAGCGCCTCCTGTCACTCCCGTTTGTGGGTATGGTGGGCGGCTCGGCTCCACCAGGGGTTACTCTAACGGCCTTAGCAAGGGCTCTACTACTCCGTTTTGGGTGTGCATGGATGCATTGGAGATTTTAGATCACAGGCTATAAGAATCTGATGTCATCTCACCAAAACAACTAAACATTGATGATTCCCAGCCCTTCTCAGTTTCCACAATCTGTATTCTGCCAGAATTCTGCTCCCTTGGTGTTGTGGCGATCCAAAGCACACACCTCCCTTGGAAGTCTCTTTGCACTAAGCAGCCGTGGACACTTAGGCAGTTCAGGGCACACCAAGACAGCATTTGTGAAAAATGGTTATGGGCCCACAGCCCTGACCTGCCTACCAAGACGTTCACGAATTTTGCAACGCACGGGAGTGTCGCTCCGGGTGACATCGCCGTCGCACTTTGAGACTGCCCATTGCAGAAGTTCAACATGGCGCAGAAGACAGATTCCTCGCCCATCCAAGAGTACATGGGTGGCCGAGGCTTTGGGCTTTGGTGATGGTATTTTGAGACTTACCTCGCGCACAAGAAACTGTTAGAGCTTATGAAGGGAATAGAGGTTCAAGATGCGAGCGCAACGGACGAGGAGAAGACGGCCTTTGCGAGGAAGAACACGGAGGCGTTGCTGCTCCTATTGTCGGCGCTGCGTGAATCTCAATGGGGCTACATCCAAGGCTGCGACCTGGCAGCTGACGTGTGGAAGAAGCTCTGCTCCATTGATCAATCAACATCCCTAGCCAACAAGATCTTTGCAATTAAGCGACTCTTCACGGTGAGGACCGAGGAGGGTGAGGACGTCATTTCTGCCATGCAACAAATCGAGTCTCTTGCCTCACAATGCAATGCTGTGGGATGGAAGATTGACACGAAGATGCAGGCGATGGTGCTCCTCATGGCTCTACCCAACAGTTGGTTTCCTCTCATCACCGTGCTAGGAGGTTGGGAGGAGAATAAACTCACCTACGGCGCAGTCGCCAAGTACATCCGCAATGAGGTGCACCGTCAAAGCGGTGGCGAGACCTCGTCATCCTCAACTGCCCTGGTCACCAAAACGCAAGGTGGCAGCAGCAGCGGCAAGCGAGGCGGTGAAGAGGGCGGCGGCAAGAACGGCGCCAAGAAGGGCCCATGCCACAACTGTGGCAAGAAGGGCCATTGGGCCAAGGAGCGTCTGGATGAGGCGTAGGCCGGAAGCAAAGGAGCCAAAGGCAAGAAGGCACTCCTCAACGGCATGAAGAACCACGACCTGAAGGGTGCCAGCCGGAAGTGCCTTGACTCAGGTGCGCATGAGCATACCAAAGTCGAGAAGGTGGGGTTCATCAACTACACCAAATCTGCCAATTCCATGGTGACCGCCAACGATAAGGTCGAACTTGTGGCCGGCCAAGGTGATGTGGACGTTGAGGTGGTGGTTGGTGGTAAAAAGGTGCAGCATGTTATCCAAAATGTGCAGCATGTCCCCGGCCTGGCTGACAGTTTGAGTGTGAGCCGCTTGACAGACAAGAGCTATAAAGTACTCTTCCGCAGGAAAGGTGCAGTCGTGCGGATGGACGGTGGCGGCGAGGTCGTGCTCGAGGCGAAGCACGAGGGAGGCCTCTACATCGTTGATACCAAGGTCATCCCCTCGGCATCAGCCGTAGCAGACCCGCCAGCACGCGTCGTCAACCTTGCAAAAGGCGGGGGAGCAGACCTGCAACTGTGGCATCGACGGCTGGGGCACTCGTCGCCCACATTTGTGCAGGAGATGGCGAAGCGCGAGATGGTTCGCGACCTCAACATCACAGGTGCAGTAGATGCAGCAGCAGATTCTGCAGAGCACAAGTGTGAGCCTTGCATCGTGGGCAAGGCAAAGCGCAAGTCGTTCGAAGACGGACAACGGCGGGCCAAGAACCGGCTCGAGATCGTGCACAGTGATGTGTGGGGACAGAACAAGACGTCGCCTATCGGGGGCGCGTGGTACTTTGTCACCTTCATCAACGATTGCAGCAGAAAACTCTACGTCTACTTCATGAAGCGGAAGAGCGATGTGCCGGACCGGCTGAAGAAGTATGTTGCAGCGCTGGAAAGACAGACTGGTCGCAAGGTCAAAGCTCTACGCAGCGACAATGGCGGGGAGTATGTGGGCTGCGGAGGGTGGCTGAAGGAGTAGGGCATTGAGTGGCAGCCAACCACTCCATATATGCCACAATCTAATGGCGTGGCAGAGCGTATGAACCAGACGTTGCTCACAATGGCGCGGACAATGCTCGTGGATGCAAAGTTGCCACGGAGCCTGTGGGTCGAGGCCGTGAGTACGGCGTGCTACATCACCAACCTCACCCCAACGGCAGTGCTGAAGGGGAAGGGCGGTTGGAAGACACGGCAGGAGGCTTGGAGCAGGCGCAAACCAAGCGTGATGCACCTGAAGGCTTTCAGGTGAAAGGCGCACGTGTTGGTGCAAGTCGCGCAAAGAAAAGCCTCCAAACTGGACCCGCGTGCAAAGGCGTACGCGTTTGTCAGATACGAGAGTGTGCTCAAGGCGTACCGCCTCTTCGATCCACGGACGCAGGACGTCATCACCAGCCGCAACGTCACATTTGATGAGCAGCAAAGCTACTACAGTAGCAACAACATTGACGCAGTGCACTCTCCAGAGCAAGGGGAGTGGTTCCAACTCCTTGAGTGTGAGGAGGAGGCGGCGGCTGCAGAGGTCGATGACGGGTCTTCGGAGGATAACGGTGTTGGAGCGCAACAGGGCAATGCAGCAGGTGCAGGTGCAAGTGGAGCGTAGGACGCAGCAGTCCCGCAAGGGAGCCCGCGACCGAGGACAACGTTGCAGCAGAGCAATAGCAGGACCAGCACCCAACGTCGCCAAGGTCGCCACGTCGTAGTCGGAGGTGGCGGAATGTGGCGAAGCGGTATGACGCAAGCACAGGCCACTGGGTCGGCATGGCGCGGTGCATTCGGCAAGCCGCAAAAGAGCCAACAACCGTGCAAGGGGCGCTTGCACGGCCTGACGGGCAGCAGTGGGGCGAAGCAATAAAATCTGAACTAGCGTCCCTTGCTGAGAATGTCACTTGGGAGTTGGTGGATCGGCCTGAGGGGGCGAAGGTGATCAACTCCAATTGGGTGTTCAAGGTAAATCTCACCAAGGACAGCAAGGTGGAGAAGTATAAGGCACGGCTAGTGGCAAAGGGGTATGCGCAGTAAAAGGCAAACACTACGATGAGACATTCGCGCCCGTTGCCAAGTTCACAAGCATCCAGACAATCCTCGCGGTGGCATCCGCAAGGGACATGGAGATCCACCAAATGGATATTGAGACGGTATTCTTGAATGGCATCATCAACAAGGAGACCCACCTTGAGATGCCGGAGGGGGTGGATGCGCCGGAGGGCAAGGTGTGCAAGCTGCAGAAGGCCTTGTACAGGCTCCAATAGGCGCCCAGGTGCTGGTACCAACAGATGGACGGCTACATGGCGGAGCTCGGCTTCAAGCGCTGTGAGTCAGACCACAACATGTATGTGCGGCGCAGCAAGGGAATCCATCAGATTGTCGCACTCTGCGTGGACAACCTAATCTTGTGCTCATCAGATCTGGCAGATTTGCAGCAGCTCAAGGAGGAGCTGAGCAGCAGATTTAAGATGACAGACATGGCGGAGCTGGAGTACTACCTCGGGTGAGCATCACGCGGAACCGGAGAGTGCGCACGCTTGAGTTGGGGTAGGTTAAGTACTTGGCCGAGGTGCTGAAGCGGTACGGCATGAAGGACTGCAAACCAGTGGGCAGTCCGTTCTCCACAAGCTGTGAGCTGAGTGCGGCGATGGCGCCGCAAACTAAAGAGGAGAAGGAGGACATGGTTGAGGTGCCCTACCAATCTGTGGTGGGCAGCCTCATGTATGCCATGGTGGCGACTCGGCCGGACTTGGGCTACGCGGTGGGCCAGGTGAGCAGGTATGTGGCCAACCCTGGGATACTTCACTGGCAGGTGGCAAAGCGCATCCTCCGGTACTTGCAGGCAACGCGGCATGCGCGCCTGAAGTACGACGGAAAGGGGAGGTCCGACCCCTTGCGGCTGGTCTGCTACACGGACGCGGACTACACCGGTGATGTGGACAAGAGGAAGTCTACTTCTAGCTATGTGTTCTTCCTCTCAGGTGCAGCGGTCTCGTGGTGCAGCAGGAAGTAGGAATGCGTTGCCACCTCCATAGTGGAGGCGGAGTACGTCGCTCTGGCCGAGGCGGTCAAGGAAGCGGTGTAGCTCCGCAAATTGCTGGGGGAGCTGGGCGTGCTGCAGCAGGAGCCTACGATGGTTCAAGAAGACAACACCGGCTCCATCTTGCTGACCAACAACCCGACGCAGCACATGAGGATGAAGCACATCGACGTGCGCTACCACTAGGCGCGCGACATGGTGGAGAAGGGACAGGTTGTGCTGCAGCATTGCAGCAGGAAGCACATGCTCGCGGATTTCTTGACCAAGGCGCAGCCCCAAGATCGGCATGTCATCAGCCTTTCAGGACTTGGGTTGACAAGCTGTGAAGGGCTTGAAGGCGCAGACGCGGACGAGTGAGAGTGAGCATGAGGAATCCGGCATGGAAGGTGCATGGGGGAGATTGTTAAAAGTGTCCTGCCATGGATGTCGTTTGCCGTTTTCCTGATTTGACCACTAGAGAGTGGTTGGATGTCTGATCTGATTACAGATTTGGACTCCTTGAAATGTTCTATGCAGTTTGGAGCTTTCAGTTGCTCGATTTGGTTGTGAATTCAGAAAGTTAGCCCCATCCAAAGTTCGGGTGGTAGGTGGGTGGAATTTGGGTTCCGTCATTGGTGACGGATTAACTCCACCACCAGTGATCCGAGTTCGACTTCAATGAGCTCCAAGGGCACATGGGCCATGAACAAAAGGGATGCGGATGATTTCCTGGACCAGGGCGAGCCTCCCCCCACGTTGGGATGACAGGAAGGGCGCTTCGACAGGCCACCGTCGAAGCGCCTCCCGTCACTCCCGTTCGTGGGTATGGTGGGCGGCTTGGCTCCATCATGGGTTACTGTAATGGCCGTAGCAGGGGCTCTACTGCTCTGTTTTAGGCATCCTTGGATGTGTTGGAAAGCTTAAATCACAGGCTATAAGAATTTGATGTAATATCATCAAAATAAGTAACCACTGATGATTCCTAGCCTTTCTCAGTTTCCGCAATCTGTGTTCTGCCAGAATTCTGCTCCCTTGGTGTTGTGGCAACCCAAAGCACACACCTCCCTTCGAAGTCTCTTTGCACTAAGCAGCCATGGACACTTAGGCAGTTCAGGGCACGCCAGGAAAGCATTCCTTACACATAGTTGAAAAGGGACAGATGGTGCTGCATCACTACATCACACACAACATTCTTGTGGATTGCTAGACCAAATTGCAACCCGCTGACCAGCACGCAATGAGCATAGCCAGGCTTGGGATGACCAGCTATGAAGGGCTGGAGGGTGCAGTGAAAGATGAGTGATAGCAGACACAAGCAGCGTGCATAGAAGGTGCAAGGGTGAGAATGTTGAAAAATGGCCTTCTGCATGTCCAAAGCGTGATGTTGGGAGGCGCCGACGACCCGCCAGAGAGAGGAAAATCCTTGCATTTGGATCTAGCGGCTTGATGATTGCTTCAACTTAATATTGGATGATTGTACCTCAAATTTTACAAGTAGTTGAATCCTGTGGAAGTTGGTATAAGACAAATGAATAGAGAGATATGAGCTTCCAAAGTTTGGGTATGCATTGTGGCTCAGAGAGTTGATGGCAACTCTAGATAGAAACTAGTACAAACTCTTGATGGCAACTCGGATAGAAAGTTTGCCAGAGTGAGTAACAATAGTGCATCTCGTGAATTGTCCTCGGAGGACAACAAGGTCTCTCCATTAGATAATCCACCAGAAGTAAATAGTACAAGTTGTTGCTGGGGGACTTCAACATGCTTTTGTTTCCTGTAGCATTCAAGGTACAATACAAAGTACAAGTCAATGTGATGGAAAGGTTGTTACCAGAGCTTTCTAATGAGTAGTTTCACACCTAGAGCAGTGGTCACTTAGGATCGTCACACTCTCATACGTGTGGGGGGTGGTAGGTACGACCTAAATGAAGCTTTTGGAAAGCTTCACCAAACACTTCACATGTCCCAAATGCTACTGGAAAGGGTTGGAGGGTCCTTTTCTACATTCATGGTAGTGGCGTTGTGATGCGGTTTTAGCTTTCATTGTAAGGCTGTCTTCACAACTGCAACCTTGTTATGGGAACCTCTAGTCCAGGCAGAACTTTAATCACCCTGATGGCATAAACCCCCATTCTTGGAGCTGTGATTGTATTTTTCATGAAAAACCGTGCAAATTCGGCCCAAAAACTGGGTTATTTTGTGCAGGGTCAAGAAAGATATGGCCAAGCAAAGTTGGCTTGTACGCATCCAGAAAATGGGCAGGAGCACCAGTTTGACCCCAACGAGGCGCAGCGACTTTCTCGCCCACTCCATCCAAATTTCCCCAAGATGGATGCTTAGCCAATAAGGCAAGGTTCATTGGGGTCCATGGGCACTTCGGGATTGCGTCTACAAGTGCATTCGAAAGCAAGGGCACTTTGGACGGCCATGACCCTCGCTGGAG
This sequence comes from Penium margaritaceum, assembly GCA_023375785.1. Taxonomy (NCBI): domain Eukaryota; kingdom Viridiplantae; phylum Streptophyta; class Zygnematophyceae; order Desmidiales; family Peniaceae; genus Penium; species Penium margaritaceum. Next base: position 62,935 of record SZWC01006285.1, on the reverse strand, counting down.
ATACTGCTAGCGGCGGTCACACGTTCAACACTCAAATGACTATAACCTAGGCATGTCTCCACAGATTCAGGCATCCTTTCCTGCATTGGAAAGCACGCGATGCATAATACATTTTAAACATGTTGTTTTGATGATTGTACCTCATTAGAGGGTTTCAAAGAGCCAAGGGGATCTCGGCAGGATTATAGGAGCTGGCATACAAGAAAGCCTACGGGTTTTCCTAGGCATGTCAATCTGACCCAAGACATTGAACATTCTCTTTTACTCATCTAACAATTCTAAGGATTCATTCCTTGCCCAAACCTAGTTGTACTCCAAGAATTGCCTTGCATGCGTCCATCCGATCCTACAAGTGTTTTGTAATGCACCTTGGAGCAAACGCCACCAGGAGAGTTGCACAACGAGAACCTCGAACTGTAATATTTCCAGTAAGAGAGGGTTGTAGGATATCTCAACGGTTTGCTCACACACCAAAGGGGTCAAGGGTGGGAGATCTATCTCAAGGGCTTGGCATATGACCATCACGCGGGGCGCCCCTCGGTTCACAAATCTGCTACGGCGGGTCACCGAGGCATGGTGGGTCCTCCCAGGACCGTGGCTAAAGCAATGACTCTCACGGCTGCTACCACAGCTACTTCTCTACTGTGATGCTCAGCAAGGCATGCCTCACTGCTCAAATACCAAGAGAAACCTATGAAAAACTTCCTAGCCTTGCTGCTGCTGACATGGCGACATTGTCCAATCAGCTGGTGCACTAGCAAGCGAGCAGGTGCAAGAAGCAGCAAGGATTAAGCTACGGAGATGCGTAAAGTCTCGTAAGCTCAAAAAATCTTAGTAATGTAGAGGGAAATGAAAACTGAAAAGGACACATCAAAAGTTCCTGCAGCGGCATATGGCACATGACACACGCAGCAGAGTCAATTTGTCCTGAGACTGGCCTAAAAGTAGTTTTTTGGGTGTAACTCTGTGCACATGCATCCAAACTTAACATTGTCTAAAGCTTAAGATGCAAAATCTTGAGCCGGAGGCTAAAACTAGTTTCACACTCAAGTCTGGCATCGATCGATGAACGCACAATGCAAAACGTGCAAATCAGGCTCAAAGAGCTAGTCCATGGAGAGAAATCTAACAGTTGTTGAAGAATTGCCCCTCCGCATGCCCAGGTGCTGACGAGCCACCACAAAATGGAAAATCCGCTCCGGCAGATCTGGCGACTCGACATTTGCTTGGATCCTAAAATGGAGGATTGCCCCTGGATGTTGACAAGTTGCTGAATCCGGTGGAAGTTGTTTCACCAGAATTGGACAAGTATCGAGGGAGATATGGCTTTCCAAAGCTAGGGTATACGCAGCGGCTCTAAGAGCCGGCTGCGACTCAAAATCCGGTCAATAATCGACCGGACCGAGTAACAAAAATACCATCTGGAGAAAATGCTCCGATAGGCCTGCTGAGGCGTCCGGTGGATGATCCACCTGATTCGGCGGATCATCCACCGGATCCAGGAGTGCAGGTTGTTAGTGAGGGACTTAGCCAAAATCCTGGCTCGGCGTCCGAAACTCAGTAGTACGTTTTGTTACTCGGGGATTGCACGTCCGCAGACAGGTTTCGAACCTGGTCACACCCCATCACCAAACACAAATCACAAGTGGGTAGGGTGCGTGGAGATAGTGCAGGGGACCCATACACCATGTGCAAGGAGACATGCGCCTTGGGAAAGGCGCTTCGCACGTGAATGAAGGCGCCACGGCGAGTGGCGGCGTCAGGCTTCTGTGGTTGGTGAGACCTGCGCTTCGGCAAGCATAACTTGAGCTACGCTTGGCCAAATTGCGCGTGGTTTGGTGCATTTTAAACCTCAAGACTAGCCCTATAAATGTTGTGATCATGTGTATGTTCAAAAACTAACGCAAAACGATGTTATTCCCTTCGCAAACTGACTGTCTATTAATTCCTGCTCACATAGCGTGAGGATACCAGAAAGCTCACGCTCAGTCTCAGATTCGCCCAAAACAGTAGACATGAGCCACTAGAGACGATCAGGCAAACGTCCGGACCGCATCACGCGGATCTCATCCTGACAAAGGGCTATGGGCCCACGGGTCTGAACTCGTTCAACGTTCACATCTTCCGCAGCGCACGGGATCGTCATCTTAGACGTCGCCGTGAAATTCTGAGAACTCGTCATAGTAGCAGCTGCGCACATGGCGCAGAAGGAGACGCAGCCCATTCAGAATTATGCCGGCGGCCCGGGTTTCGAGCTATGGAGGTGGCATTTTGAACTGCACCTCTCGCATAAGGGGCTGTTGGATGTCATGTTGGGAAAGGAGGTGCTCACAGAGGCGACTGCTATGGACGCAGAGAAGCGGGCCTTCGAAAAGAAGAACACGGAGGCGCTCATGCTCCTGGTGTCCGGGACAGCCGAGTCGTAGTGGGACTACTTCCAAGGCTGCAAGCTGGCAGCTGAAGCTTGGGAAAAGCTCTACGCCATCCACCAATCCAAGTCGCTCGCGAACAAAATCTTCGCGATTAAGCGACTCCTCACGGTGAGAATCGAGGAGGGAGATGATGTCATCTCCGCCATGCAGCAGATCGAGTCGCTCGCCTCGCAATGCAATGATGTGGGGTGAAAGATCGACACGCAGCTGCAGGCGATGGCCCTCCTCATGGCCCTACCTGACAGTTGGGGCCCACTCATCACCGTCCTTAGAGGATGGTCAGAGGACAAGCTCACCTATGGCGCGGTCGCAGAGTACAGCCGCAACGATGCGCAGCGCCGGAGCTACGGGGAGTCCTCGTCTTCCTTATCAGCCCTCGTCACCAAAACACGTGGTGGCGGAAGCGGGAGCCAAGGAACTGGCGGAAAGGGCGGCGGTAAAAAGGGCGCCAAGAAAGGTGCGTGCCGCAACTGCGGCAAGGAGGGCCATTCGGCCCGTGAGTGCCCGAAGGAGGCGAAGACCCGCAGCAAAAACAGCAAGGCCAGGTCGCTCCTCAACGGCAACAGTAACCACTTCCTCAAGAAGGCCAACAGGCGGTGCCTGGCTTCCGGGGCTGAGGAGCACACCCGAGTCGAGAAGGTGGGGTTCGTCACCTACGAGAAGTCCTCCAAGTCAATGGAGGTCGCGAACGACAAAGTCGAGCTGGCGGCCGGCCAAGGCGACGTGGAGGTGGAAGTCGTGGTGGGCGGTAAGAAGGAGCTGTGCATAATCTGTGATGTGCACCACGTCCCCGGCCTGGCTGACATCCTGAGTGTTAGCCGCTTGACGGACAAGGGATATGAGGTGCTCTTCCGCAGGAAAGGCGNAGTCGAGAAGGTGGGGTTCGTCACCTACGAGAAGTCCTCCAAGTCAATGGTGGTCGCGAACGACAAAGTCAAGCCGGCGGCCGGCCAAGGCGACGTGGAGGTGGAAGTCGTGGTGGGCGGTAAGAAGGAGCTGTGCATAATCTGTGATGTGCACCACGTCCCCGGCCTGGCTGACATCCTGAGTGTTAGCCGCTTGACGGACAAGGGATATGAGGTGCTCTTCCGCAGGAAAGGCGCAGTGGTGCGCATCGACGGCGACGGCGAGGTCGTGCTGGAGGCAAAGCGCGAGGGCGGTCTCTACATTCTGGAGACCAAGGTGGTCCCCGCGGCATCCGACACAGCAGATTCGCAGGAGCGCGTCGTCAACATGGCCAAGGGAGGAAGCGCTGATCTAAAGCTTTGGCACCGGCGGTTGGGGCATTCGGCGCTCATAACCGTTAAGGAGATGGCGAAGCGCGACATGGTGCGCGGCCTCGTCATAGACGGTGCAGATGCGGCAGCAGATGCAACAATGCACAAAAAGTGCGAGCCTTGCATTTTGAGCAAGGCGGGGCGCAAGCCGTTCAACGAGAACGTGGCTCGCGCAAAGGACCTGCTAGAGGTCGTGCACAGCGACGTGTGCGGACCGTTCAAAATGCCGTCAAACGGCGGCTTTAGATACTTTGTCACCTTCATTGACGACTGCAGTAGGAAGCTCTACGTATACTTCATCAAGCGGAAAGGCAAGGTCCTGGACCGGCTGAAGGAGTACGTCGTAGCGGTGGAGAGGCAGACTGGCCGGAAGGTCAGAGCGCTACGCAGCGACAATTGCGAAGAGTACGTGGGCTGCAGCGGGTGGATGAAGCAACAGGGCATCAAGTGGGAACCCACCACGCCGTACTTGCCACAGTCCAACGGAGTGGCGGAGAGGGCGAACCAGACGCTGCTCAACATGGTGCGGACCATGCTTGTGAATGCAGGGTTACCGCGAGGTTTCTGGGCGGAGGGTGTGCGTACAGCGAGCTACACCATCAACCTCACCCCAATTGCGGTGCTGAAGGGTAAGGGCGGCTGAAAGACGCCGCAGGAGGTTTGGAGCTGGCGCAAGCCAAACGTGGCGCACCTGAAGGTGTTCATGTGCAAGGCGCGCACAATGGTGCACGCGGTGCAACAACGCGACAGCAAGCTGGAACCGCGGGCGAAGCCGTGCTTGTTCCTCGGCTACGAGAGCGCGCAAAAGGGGTATCGAATATAGGACCCGCGCACGTAAGAGATCATCCGCAGTCGTAACTTGAGTTTGAAGAGCAACAGAGCTTCAGCAGCAGCAGCAACGACATGAGCGTCGGGAACACTCCAAAATAGGGGGAGTGGTTCCAGCTCCTTGACTACGAGGAGGAGCCGGCCGACGCGGAGGTCAATGATGCGGCGTCGGAGCGCGGCGGTGCAGCAGGTACAGCAGCTGATGCGGAGGACTCCGACGACGATGCAGCTGGGCTAGAGATCCGGCTGAATGATCTGTCAAAGGAGGCACCGCGCGTGCCGAAGCGCGCACTCCCGGTGGAGTTCGCGTCGGGCGTCGGAGAAAAATCCTCCGGACGCGCCGCCCGTCCGGTTGATGGTTTACCGGAGCGGGGAGAATCCTCGGGAAGTCGTCCGGTCGATGATTCACCGGAGCAGGCTGAGTCATAAGGATCGCAGCAGAGCGACGAGACGTCGCCAAGGCTGCTGCGTTGTAGCGGGAGGCAGCGGAGAGCGGGTAAGCGTTTCGACGCAGGCACCAGTTGATGGATCGGCATGACGCGGTGCATGCTGGCTTCATCAACAGAACCGACAACCGAGCAAGAGGCGCTTACGCGGCCCGAGGGAAAGAAGTGGGACGCCACCATCAAGTCGGAGTTGGCGTCCATTGCTGAAAACGACACGTGGCAGCTGGTTGACAGGCCAAAAGACGCCAAAGTCATCGGCTCCAAGTGGGTCTTCAAGACCAAGTTCACAAAGGAAGGTGTGGTTGACAAGTACAAGGCGCGGCTCGTGGCGAAGGGGTACGCACAGCGTAAGAGCGAGCACTACGATGAGACGTTCGCCCCTGTTGCCAAGTTCACAAGCATCCGGGCGATCCTTGCAGTGGCAGCTGCGAAGGACATGGAGCTCTACCAAATGGACGTAAAGACGGCCTTCCTCAATAGCATCATCGACAAGGAAATCTACATGGAGGTGCCGGAGGGGGTGGAGGTGCCGGAGGGCAAGGTGTGCAAGCTGCCGAAGTCCCTGTACGGGCTAAAACAATCGCCCCATTGCTGGTACCAACAGATGGACAGCTTCATGACACAACTCGGCTTCAAGCGATGTGAGGCGGATCAAAGTGTGTACGTGCGGTGTAGTAGGAAGCTCCATGAAATTTTCGCCCTCTACGTGCACGATCTGATCTTGTGCTCCTCAGACCTGCCGAGCCTACAGCAGCTGAAAGAGTAGCTAAGCAGCAGGTTCAAGATGTCGAACATGGGGGAGCTGGAGTTGTACCTCGGGGTGAGCATTACGTGGAACCGGAGGGCACACACGCTTGAGCTGGGGCAGGCCAAATACGTGGCCGAGGTGCTAAAGCGGTACGGCATGGAGGACTGCAAACCAGTGTGCAGTCCTGTCTCCACGACCTATGAACTGAGTGCGGCAATGGCGCCGCATACAAAAGAAGAGCGGAAGGATATGGCAGGGGTGCCTTACCAATCGGCGGTGGGCAGCCTCATGTACGCCATGGTGGCGACTCGACCGGACCTGGCCTACGCGGTGGGCCAAGTGAGCAGGTACGCGGCCGACCCAGGGCCACTACACTGGCAAGCGGTCAAGCGCATCCTCCGCTACCTGCAGGCAACGCGGCACGCGCGCCTGAGGTTCGACGGCAAGGGGCGGGCAGACCCTTTGCTTCTGGTCTGCTACACGGATGCGGACTACGCTGGCGATGTGGACAAGCGGAAGTCCACATCCGGCTACGTGTTCTTCCTCGCTGGTGCAGTAGTCTCGTGGTGCAGCAGGAAGGAGGACTACGTCGCCACCTCTACAGTGGAAGCTGAGTACATCGCGTTGGCCGAGGCGGTCAAGGAGGCGGTGTGGCTCCGCAGGTTGCTGGGGGAGCTGGGCGTGCCGCAGCAGGAGCCTACAGTGGTGCACGAAGACAACACCAGCTCCATCTCGCTAACCAACAATTCGACGCAGCACAAGAGGACGAAGTACATTGACGTCCGTTATCACTATGCACGGGACATGGTCAAGAAGGGGCAGGTGGTGCTGCAGCACTGCAGCACGCACAGCATGCTTGCGGATTGCTTGACCAAAGCGCAACCCGCAGACCGGCACGCGATGAGCATGGCCGGACTTGGGATGACCAGCTATGATGGGCTGGAGGGCGCAGCNAACAATTCGACGCAGCACAAGAGGACGAAGTACATTGACGTCCGTTATCACTATGCACGGGACATGGTCAAGAAGGGGCAGGTGGTGCTGCAGCACTGCAGCACGCACAGCATGCTTGCGGATTGCTTGACCAAAGCGCAACCCGCAGACCGGCACGCGATGAGCATGGCCGGACTTGGGATGACCAGCTATGATGGGCTGGAGGGCGCAGCGGAAGATGAGTGAGAGCAAGCAGCAGCAGCGGGCATGGAAGGTGGAACGGGGAGAATGTTGAAAAACTGCCCCTCCGCATGCCCAAGTGCGGCGCCGGGAGGCGCTGACGAGCCGCCAGAAAATGGAAACTCCGCTCCGGCGGATCTGGTGAGTTGACATTTCCTCGGATCCTAAAATGGAGGATTGCCCCTGGATGTTGACGAGTCGCTGAATCCGGTGGAAGTTTTTTCGCCGGAATCGGACAAGTATCGAGGGAGATATGGCTTTCCAAAGCTGGGGTATGCGCAGCGGCTCTGGGAGCCGGCTGCGACTCGAAATCCGGTCGATAATCGACCAGACCGAGTAACAAAAATACCATCTGGAGAAAATGCTCCGATAGGCCTGCCGAGGCGTCTGGTGGATGATCCACCTGATTCGGCGGATCATCCACCGGATCCTGTAGTGCAGGTTGTTGGTGAGGGACTTAGCCAAAATCCTGGCTCGGCGTCCGAAACTCAGTAGTACGTTTTGTTACTCGGGGATTGCACGTCCGCGGACAGGTTTCGAACCTGGTCACACCCCATCACCAAACACAACCCAAAAGTGGGTAGGGTGCGTGGAGATAGTGCAGGGGACCCATACACCATGTGCAAGGAGACATGCGCCTTGGGAAAGGCGCTTCGCACGTGAATGAAGGCGCCACGGCGAGTGGCGGCGTCAGGCTTCTGCGGTGGGTGAGACCTGCGCTTCGGCAAGCATAACTTGAGCTACGCTTGTCTGAATTGCGTGCAGTTTGGTGCGTTTGAAAGCTCAAGACTAGTCCTATAAATGTTGTGATCATGTGTATGTTCAAAAACTAACACAAAATGAAGTTATTCCCTTCGCAAACTGACTGTCTCTAAATTCCTGCTCACATAGCGTGAGGCGACCAAAAAGCTCACGCTCAGTCTCAGATTCGCCCAAAACAGTAGACGTTAACCACTAGAGACAATCAGACAAAATTCGGGACCGCATCACGTGAATCTCATCCTGACAGTTGTAAAAAAACTGCAAAGCACTCCAACAAGCCCTCGGGACTCCGTGGTTGCTGTCTAGCAGCTGGTGGTGTTTGGGGTCACCAGCCGCCGGTGCTCCAACACCAGCTGGGTCCAAGTCAGGGATCGGCACGAGCATGGACATGACCGAGTGGTTGTACTAAGATGTGCAAACAGACGGGGATGATGGACATCACAGGACTTTGACCATGCATGGGTGATAGATGTTTCTTTGTGGACAACACCCGTGCTCTCCGTGATCTGTGCCAGTGTTCCGCAAGATCCCTTAATGGTTGAGTACATGTTATCTCTGAAAGGTTGTGTACACTCCCTATGGTCGGCACCCAGGTATGTGGTGATGTAT